>CAIGQQ010000553.1:0-10892 GCA_903798035.1 Danio albolineatus
TCTCTCCTTCAGGAACGACTCACACAAGTTCTTTAAAGCCAGATTAACTGGAGGATCTTCTTTCGAGGATCTCCTGCAGACGGGACACTCCTGAGAGTTCTTGCTTCTCCAGAACTGCTGAAGACACTCTTTACAGAAACTGTGACCACATGATAAACTAACAGGAGTCTTGAAGATTTCCCGACACACAGGACAAATACAATCATATTCAGCTGACGAAGCCATTTTCACCATTTAACATGCACCAATTTAAACTTCAATGTCTTTGTTTCTTTTTTCATGGAAAAAAACAAAATATTAACAAAGCTCTGCTCTCTGTTAATATATGTATATATATTTGTTCTTCTCTGATCACTGTTTGCTGTTTGATTTCGTCCAGACATCCAAAAGAAAAGTCAGTTTGACAGAAAGAAGTGAAGGAATGAGAGTCTCTTCCTGGTTCAAGCTATTTATGGTGTCTTTAGGTTGTGGAACAGGTCTAACAGGAACAAAATGCACACATAAACTAGTAATGTAGTTTATACTAGTAATATATATACATATATTCAAATATATTCAAAAAAAGTTAGAAACTAATTTGCATTTCTGTGAAGTATTTGATCCTCTTTCCGTCAGCAAGATCTCTGGCTTTCAGGTGGATCTTCTACAGGTAACAAGCTGACATTGGCAGCCCTCTCAGCTCGTTACCTGTATAAAAGAGACCTGTCCACAGAAGCAATCAATCCAGATTCCAAACGCTTCACCATGGCCAAGACCAAAGAGCTTTCCAAGGATCTCAGGGACAAGATTGTGGACCTACACAAGGCTGGAATGGGCTACAAGACCATCGCCGAGCAGCTGTGTGAGAAGGTGACAATTGGTGCAATTATTGGCAAATGGAAGAACCATAAATGAACTGCCAATCTCCCTCGGTCTGGAGCTCCATGCAGGATCTCACCTCGTGGAGTTTCAATGATAACGAGAACAGTGAGGATTCAGCCCAGAACTACTTGGGAGGAACTTGTCAATGATCTCAAGGCAGCTGGGACTAGTCACCAAAAACACTGTTGGTAACACGCTACGCTGTGAAGGACTGAAATCCTGCTGTGCCTGCAAGGTCCCCCTGCTCAAGAAAGCCCATCTACAACATCTGCCTGATCCAGAGGAGGACTGGGTGAAAGTGTTGTGGTCAGATGAGACCCAAATCCAGCTCTTTGGCATCAACTCGCCGTGTTCTGAGGAGGAGGAACGCTGCCTATGACTCCAAAAACACCATCCCCACCGTCAGATATAGAGGTGGAAACATTATTCTTTGGGGTGTTTTTCTGCCAAGGGGACAGGACGATTGCACCGCATCAAAGGGAGGATGGATAGGGCCGTGTACCGTCAAATGTTGGGGGAGAACCTCCTTCCCTCAGTCAGGGCATTGAAAATGGGTCATGTTTGGGTACTCCAGCATGACAATGATCCAAAGCACATGGCCAAGGCAACAAAGGATTGGCTCAAGAAGAAGCATATTAAGGTCATGGAGTGGCCTAGTCAGTCTCCAGACCTTAATCCCATAGAAAATCTGTGGAGGGAGCTGAAGGTTGAAGTTGCCGAACATCAGCCACCAAACATTAATGACTTGGAGAGGATCTGCAAAGAGGAGTGGGCCAAAATCCCCCCTGAGATGTGTGCAAACCTTGTGGCCAAGTACAACAAACGGCTGAGCTCTGTGATCGCCAACAAAGGTTTCGCCACCAAGTACTAAAGCACGCTTCTCAAAGAGATCAAATACTTATTTCATTCACAGAACTGCAAATTAATTTCTACCTTTGTTTGAAACACATTTTTCTGGATTGTTTTGTTATTGTTGTGTCTCTCACTGTTCAAATAAACCTGCCATTGACATTATAGACGGATCATTTTTTCCCTCACTGAATCTATATATACCAGCCACTTAAATAGGTACACATTACTAGTATCTAGTTGGACCCCCTTTTGCCTTCAGAACGGCCTGGATATATATAATAATAACATGGTACTGGATATATTGACATCAGTGTTTCCTCTAGGATTTTTTCCAGCTGTGGTGCAGGTCTTTTACACAGATCCTCCAACTACCTATGGTGTTATTTCAATTACAAATGTCGTGAGCAGTATTATAAGTCGACAGTGCGTTTATGTAATTCAAGTGTGCCAATCTTCCTCTGTTCCTACACAAAACATCTTGTGCGTTCTCAAATACGCTACTCATGTATTAATTGTCTGCTCTTGTGTATTGTAGTATAATATACCATATAGTTGTAGAAAACTGCTTTTATATTACTGCAGTTCGTGTGTTACCATAGCAACTATAGTATTACCACAATGGGGTATATGTCGAACGTCACGTGAACAAACCGGATCCCTGGGTAGAACACCTCCGCTCATCGCCATTTCATATGCGCCATTGGTTTGTTATTGAAAGTAGTAAGTAGTGTTTTATACATTATATAATAGGGTATGTGCACAACTTTCGCGTTCCAGTCAACCTGGGTAGAACACTTCCAGTTTTTCACTCTCCGCTAATATGGCGTTGTTTGATACAAGATGCCTCCAGGAACTACCAAAGTGATGTAGGGAGTCAACGGACCTTTCCAGAATCGAACATAACACTGACCATATCCTTATAAGATTGATTGGTGCCAACATGTCTGAGCTTTGATCTAATTTTCAAAGCAATCTACGGGCACCCAGCAAAAGGTTATCCACAGGATGACTTGACAGTCGCGATCACAAATGCTTGCTAATTAACTCTACATCTTAAAACAATAAAAGAGGCTACACTTAAAGACCCCCCAAACTGTTCTTTTGAGATAAGCTCTGCAGGCCCTTTTGGTAAGCGTCTGTGACCCCTGTCACAACGGAATACACATTCCTCAGGAACGCTCAAAAAAGACTCCCAAAGTTTAAATGGACATTCAAGTTAAACTGTGTTTATTTGAGCAATGTATGCTCATTTTACATTTCTGTAGGTTTTTGTGTGTACATGTTCCATGTGTTTAACATAACTGTTATGGATAGTTAATGAGTTATAACCAGTGGTGGTGAATGAAATCTACAGAATGTATGTAAAATATCTCATGTTTGGTATCGATTGAAAGCTAGGAAAGTTTCTAATGCATCGATTTATATGAGGAAACCATACTATGAAAAATGTCCATGTTATAAACTTTATTTTAATAACATCCAGTCAAAGGCAGGTAACACACGGCACTCACACAATGTGCCAACCCGGCCTCCTAGAGGAGGGAATGGGGGTGTGACCCCACTTCCCAGCTTCTCTGATTGGACAGTCATTGTGTAGGCCACACCTAACCTAAAGCCTTTATTACTTGGAACAAAGGAAACTTCTTCGTCTTTGCCGCCGAGGTCTTTGCCGCCAATCATATTTGCCAGTCGCTGACTGGACGTTGCTCTTCCCGTGCTGTGGCCGTTACATCGCCTCGCCGGAAGCCTCGTTACATCACGCAGCAACCGTGTGTATCCCTATCCATATCCCTGGCAAGTGACTACAAGCTTCGCTGAAAGTAAGGAAACCCCCTTTGCCGAAGAGGGAATTCCAGCACGTCATTGGAGTTGCTGCTGACAATCAGCTTCACCGGGATCTCCCTTTTGGACCAGTCGAGGAAACCAAAATCCCATCAGAACGCAAGTAACACAAACAAGGTTTCTACCCATTGCTGTAACTGGTGTGAATTATATTTAAGTAGTAAAGAATAACTAAATTCTCTGCTTTTATGGTTTCTCTCAGGTTGCAATGCTAAGAACTTAGCAAACGCTAGAAGTTGAATCCTTCTTCACTCTCTATCATAACTCTCCTCAAACTGCTTGTGTGTATGTGCGTTTGTGTGTTTTATGTAGACTAGTACGTTGTGTTATAGAGTAGCAATAAACTTAGTTTCGTTGTTAAGATCTGTGTTGGTGTGTTGTGTGCTTTATAAGTTAATGCCTCAGCTTCAGATACTGCTACCTTGCTTATCAAATACTTAAATACTGTTTTTATATTGTTATAGTTGGCCACGTAATAATATAATACAGGGTTGCTTTACACTAACCGTTCTATTTGCTGGACAAATACGTAGGGTGAGTGTAAGCTTTTAATAATTCTATGTGAATCATGTTTGGATCTTTGTATTCGAATCCCCAAAGTTTAAATTTGATTTAAACCAAAGAGCCGATTCCTACAGTGATGTATCACAGATATCAACTACTTACAACTCAATGTGCTGAGAATTCTGAAAGTGTTAATGAAGCTGGTTTTGCTGGTTTGAAGGGGTTTCCCAGTTGTGGCAGAGTTGAGTTGACTTGTATCGATGTAGCACAGAGTTCCAGAAACAATAAAGAGGGGCAGTTTGATAGAGTTTCGGTGAAAATGTCAATTTAACAACAAGACAATTGTTAGGTGAATGATTGTTTTTAGATTGGAAGAAGAGCAATCCAATTTTCAATTCCTTCTTAAAATTGAAAAATAACAAAGCATTTAGGGCTTTATTTTAACAGATCTAGGCACAAAGTCTAAAGCGCATGGCACAAAAGCATTAAAGGTGTGTCTGAATCCACTTTTGCTATTTTAAGGACGGAAAAATACGATGTGCGCCACGGCACATGGTCTAAGAGGGCTATGCTTATTCTCTCAATGGGTTCTGTGTTTTAAGCATAACATGCATTAAACCAATCAGAGTCTCATCTGCCATGGCGCATTTGCCATTTACATGGCAGATTTTGTAAGTGGAAAAACTGAATGGAAAAACTGAACGCATCCCTAGTGAGAAAACAGTCAAACAGAGCATCTGCAGCGCGAGGATAAAGAACGAGCCTCCTCCATTCAGACTCTTCACTTTACTTTTACTCTTTACTCCTTTACTTTGGTGGATAAGGAAATGGTGTTGTATGCACTCCACTGAACACATCCATCAGCCCACATATTTAATCTCCTTTGTTAAGATTTATTTCAAAACTATTTCTAAATTCAGCTCTAATCTCCAGCAGAGGAATAAATGAACAATAATAATGAAGTGTGGTCAAACAACTGAGTTATATCCAAACACACGTCCTGTTCTTATGCTCCATATAGTGATGCAGACGTCTCCAAAACCCCACAGGTGGACAAATCTACACTTGTGTTTATTAAAACAAATATAAATATGCAGATAATAAATAATACTAATAATTATAACATTATACGAATGCAGATTGTCATGAATAAACTGAAAAAGCCCCCCGAGGTGAGGCATGGAGGCAGTGCTGTTTATATTTATATAGAAAACATTTATTTATTTTTGTAATTCTTTAATTTTAATATTTGTAGCTTTCTGCTGGACTTTACACCTGCTTTTAGATGGTCGATGATGCTGCCTATTTCAGTTCCTCAAAATAGCAACACGCCAACAATTTGCCTTAACACACCTCTATTTTAGACCAGCACACCCATGAGTACACAACGTGGGTCAAATGGATTTTTTATTTAAACAATGTGGTGCAAAACGTGAAAATTAGGGTTGCGCTGGTCTGAAAATAGCAACAAACTGTGCCAAACACGTCTTGCACCTTATTGCGCTGTGTACGATAGGGCTGTTAATGTTAAAATAATTTGGATAATGGCTGCTCAGTGGTTAGCACTGTGGCCTTACAGCGAGAAGGTCGTTGGTTTGAGCCTCGGCTGGGTTAGTTGGCATTTCTGTGTGGAGTTTGCATGTTCTCCCCATGTTGGCTCGAGTTTCCAAACACAATGCGCTATAGGGGAATCAGATGACCTAAAAAACTGGCTGTAGTGTATGAGTGTGTCTGAATGAGAGAGTGTATGGATATTTCTCAGTACTGGTTTGCGGCAGGACGGAAGGGCATGCGCTGTGTAAAACATATGCCAGAGTAAGTAGTGGTTCATTCTGCTGTGGAGACCCATGATAAATGGAAATTAATAATTTTCAAAAACGTGATTGCACAAGGATGGTGAGCAGTATACTGAGAGCAAAGGTTAAGTAAAGAAGTCTGTCATTAAAAAAAAAATGTGAGAAATCTTAATAATGCCCTGAATGCAGATTTATTTTTCTCTGTGGTTTGTTTTGTTTTCTGTTATGAGTGAAGTGCATTTAGGTACTTTCCATGTCAATAGTATAGCAGACTTTAAAACCCAACAAAACTCAGTTTATTTAGAAACCACACTGAGCAACGTTTAGCTTCACCCTTTCATATAATGTCTATTATTAAAATGTGTTATGAATTAACATGAATTATGGGATATTTAAAAATCTCTGAATGGCAATAATAGACAGCATAGTTGGGCTAACACATGGGAAAAATAAGGGAAATCAAAGTAGGTCTCTGGCTTCTTTAACCAAGCTTAAAGAAATAGGAAGAAATGAAAAACATAATGAATGAATGAAATTCATGAAATGATGTCAGCTTCCAAATTAATTAAAAGAGATGCTTTTTGATAGCTTTTTATATATAAACTCAAATGTCGAAGTGTATAACTCAGGCCCTGTGTGCTCTAGCCATAACTGTCAACATTGGGATGTAAAAATAAGGGCTGCTATGCTTTTCCAGGCAGCCACGGTTTGTTGGTCTGGAGGTTCCGTGGCCTCCAGCTCAGCGATACTATGTGAGGGCCAAGAAGAGAGAAAACCCTCTGCTCCCTGTTGCCTTCTTGCTGGAGGTGCATGAGGAACTTACACAGGCTTGGAAGGATCTCTTCTCAGCCTGGTTAGTAAGTACCTCTTCTCTCATCCACCTTGACAACAGGGTGGCCAGGGGGTACATGGCCATTCCCTAGGTCAAGCAGGCAAATGCAGTCAATCTTTGTCCGCAAGGCACCTCCACTGGGCGGGATGTGCCCTGTGAGAGGATTTACTCTGTTCTTGCTGGAGGGCCCAGAACCACCAATGCCCATCAAAACATCAACATCCTCTGCTGGCTCAAGAGCCATCAGAATTCTCCATGAAAGTGCAGCCTGTCACTGTGACTCTTCCGTACGAGTAGACTTGGCTGTGTGATTAATTTTGCTCGATGTCCTCTCAAGTTCAGGGGTGTGCATTTCTGCAGCCATCCCTGTCTTGCACAATTGAGCTTGTCTTCCCAAGATGAAATGAGGTCTGGGTTATACCACATGCCCCAAAAAAAGCGGTAAGTCAAGACATTGGTATCTGCACAAGTATTATACAAGATGTATAAACTAAAACTATAAGCCAGATTACTACATATGCGACCACTGCAGTTCAAGTCCCCAGATGGGCGTGGCACACTGGCACACAGAAAGTGACCATCACTCCTCTGTGTCAACGAAGTTTTAGTCTGTGGACAGACCTTGCCTTCTTGTGGGATGGAGTGCCCCTGGGGCAAGTGTCCACGCAGACCGTTGTAATGACAGATGCCCCCTCCATGGGCGGGGGGCCATGTACATTGAGCATGCAGCTGTGGACTGGACCCCAGTTGCATTGGTATATCAATTGTCTGGAGCCATTAACAAATCTGCAAAAATGCAGGCCATTCACATCCTGGGTGAGCTCAACCATGCAGCCGATGCGCTCTCACGACCGCTCACCTTTCCAGGAGAATGGCGGCTCCACCCTGGTGCATTCCAGCTGATATGGGAATGTTTTGGGGAGGCCCAGGTTGACCTGTATGCCTCAGCTGAGACCACCCAATTGCCTATTGCTTTATACCTTAAGCGAGGCCCCCCTCTCGCTATTGCACCTCTTTCCTTTGGCTTCCAGCCTAGGTCTTTTCCCTTGGCCTTCTAGATCTTTACCACTCCCAACATTCGTTCTACTGCAGCTACCCACTTCCTTCATAATAATTCCATTCCTCCAGCCCTTTCTCAAACTGAAACTCTTAACCTCCCTCCCCAACCCTCTGCTTCCTGTTCTATGCCTCCTGATCAGCCCCTTCCAGCTTAAATCCACCATTCTATTCATCCTTCTTTCCTTTTTTCACTCCTCCTGCACACATTATTACAGACCCTACCCATCATTCCACTATTCCCACACCAGTTTCAGTTGCTTCACATCTCCCTTATCCCTCTAGCCCTTGAACCTCCCCAAGTCCCTAACGCTAAAATAAACCATATCCTTACAGAGATTCTGGCAGATGGTCCCAGAAGCAGATCCCCACCCTATGCCTGTCCCTCATTATTCAAAAATGATATTACAATAAATCACCCCCTACACAACCACTACCACACTTCCATATCCCTTATTTCACAAGCAGTAGCCCCTAGAACCCTTCAGTCATATCTCACAGCATGGAACTCATTCAAATACTTACACACCCTCTATAAAGCACCTTTTCCCGATCTTTCCCTCCTCACCATCACCTCATTCATTTCTCATCTACATGTTTCAAAAAACATACAAGCCAGCTCCAATAGAAGCAATCTAAGCAGGATTCAATTTTTCCATAAATTAATCCACAGATCCCCATCAGATGCCATTTCCCAAACCATTATTCTCATCAAAGGTAAACCTGCCCATGCCCATTCCAGACTACCTGCCACACTTAACATCCTCTCCAACTGCATGCACACAGCTTGCACCCTCTATACCAGTGGTTCTCAACTGGTTTGGCCACGGGACCCACATTTTTACATGGTCATCAAGCCGCGACTCAATATTTTATTGTTGCATTTAACAAAATGTATTAAATTATAGAAATATTACAAAGTAAAAACGATAAATACTGTAAACAGCGGTTAGGGTAGAGAAATGTTCAGATACCGAACTAAACTGAACTGTTGTCGCGCGCACATTTCAAAATAAAAGTCCGGTATAAGCAAAATAAATAATTATTATTATTATTTTTTTGACCATGCACTCCGCGACCCACTAAAAATGTTCCCGTGACCCACTTTTGGGTCGTGACCCACCAGTTGAGAAACACTGCTCTATACCATGCTCAAGCTTTTTTTTCGGTTTCCCCCACAAGTCCAAAGACATGCGCTATAGGGGAATTGGGTAAGCTAAAACTGTCCACAGTGTGAATGAGTGTGTATGGATGTTTCCCAGTGTTGGGTTGCATCTGGAAGGGCATGTGCTGGATAAGGTGGCGGTTCATTCCGCTGTGGCGACCCCAGATTAATAAAGGGACTAAGCCGAAAAGAAAATGAATAAGTGAATGAATGAAATAGACATAAGTGGCAAGGTAACAATGTCAGAATCTTTATTGTCATTTGAATAAATCCAGAGCAATTTGGATACATAAAATATTCCTCTTTCAAAGAAATGAAATATTATTGACATGAACAACTATAACGATTACTGACTACTGGATGGTAGGATAGCCAAAGAGACCAAATAACTACAGCTTAAGAAAGGGTAGACAGTATCAGTGAAGGTGGTTGTGTAAGTGTGTAGATGTTTGTTATTTACAGGATCAGAGAAAGACACTGTTCCTCTGTCATAATCCAGATCAACTCGCACTCGATCAAGATACTTTTTAATACAAAAACCAGATCGTTCAGAAAGTTTGTATGAAACACTCCAGACATCATAATTATAGAAAATATCTCCCTTCCTCTGGTGGGATGCTGTTGTTACTCCAAGACTCCAGAATTCACCATCTTTAACCTCCACGACCCAGCAGTGTTTTCCTGAGTTAAACCCCTCTGAACCCAGAACACAGGGATAATGGTCAAATCTCTCTGGATTATCAGGAACTGGTTGGTTGATTCTTCTCCATGTGACTCTGGTCAGATCAACAGACAGGTCGAGCCGTGGATTTGCAGTGTTTGGATCCAGGATGACAGGAGCTGAAGAGACACAATCAACAGCTGCTGTTATTCTCATGTTCATATAATGATCAATCACAGATTATTCTGAATTATGACACTCGTCTGTTGATCAACTACTAGTTGTGGCTAGTAGTTTTCCAACCTTAGTGCCTTAGTGCATGGCCTTAGTGCTTTGACGCCATGCTCTTTAGACTTTGCACTTAGTACAGACTAAGGTTCTATTTTAATGATTGGAGACTGCAAAGGAGGATCACATAGGAGGTAAACTAAATGGGGTGCAGAGAGATCAGGTTGTTCATGGAAGTGAACGGTAGCTTGGATTCAGTAGATTCAGTTAGTAGAAGAAGAAATGAGAAAAAATCTCAAAAATGTTCCATCATGTATCGTGCATTCTTTCAAGAGTTCACACTTAGCTGATGATTGATAATAAAGCGTATTTGGCGTGCTGTCCCGGGAGAGAGCCCTGAGCTTAGAATATCCTTGAGCCCGGGGCTCCCTCCCGTTTAAAGGGCGAGAGGAGAGTTTGAGCTCAGGTAAGTCTCGAGAACTCCCTTCGCTGAGATATATCTTAACTAGAGTTGCTTTAAGATGCTATTTAAAAGTAGTCAATTTAATTATGTAGTATGTTTTTTTGGACGGTGGGAGGAAACCGCAGAACCCGGGGAAAACCCACGTGAACACGAGGAGAACATGCAAACTCCACACAGAAACACCGACTGGCTCAGGGAGAGGCACGAACCAGCGGTGTTCTTGCTGTAAGGCAACAGTGCTAACCACTGGGCCGCCGTGCCGCCCTATAGGAGAAGGGGAGGAGTTGGGGTGGAAGGGGGGATTCTTCAAGACGAAGATGACTGGAGTAGAAAGCTCTGGTAATTTATAGTGAGTCGGGATTCGTCTGATTGGTGCAGTATGCAGAGCTGATGTGGAACCAGCTGTGTTCAATCATAAGCACGTGATCCTCTCCAAATTAGTTTATAAATAAACCCCTCTTCATGACTGGCTTTGTGACTTTCCACACACTTTATCAGGCCGCTGGCTTGCTTGACTTGGGACTAGTGAAGCTGCGCATTAGTGGAGTTGCTCTTTAGTGTTTTGTCTGAAAAAGTGTGTGGTGATAAACCTGCCTGATCTCCAGTGTGTGTGTAAGAGCTCAGACTCACTG
>CAIGQQ010000560.1:0-16034 GCA_903798035.1 Danio albolineatus
TATATATATATATATATATATATATATATATATATATATATAACCCTTGTAGCAGATCTAAGCACAGGTGGAGCTGGGGTGGTGGAGGTTCTCTGAAAAACATGCTGCAGCATTATAGCGTAATGAACCGCACAATGCAAAAATGCTTTTCTTATATAGATTTTTTTTTGTTCTAGTCCAATTATCTAATAATTCTTAAATTAAGAAGCATTTCCTAGAGAAGCAAACATATGGTTTTGTTTTAAGGGACAATATGACAAAATTAAGTGAGTTTTTAAATAAAACAAGCAAAACAATCTGCCAGCAGGGTAAGCAAAATAAGTTTTGACCAAAAAGACCCTATTTGCTTGTCTAGAAAATGCTTCTTGATTCAAGAATTTATAAGTGATTTATGGTACTGATTTAGTTTTGATACCAAGGTATTACTCTCTGGTATCGTACCGAATCCAAAATTACTGTATGGAGTCATCCCAACAAGGTGATTTCCTAAATATTCCGATTTGTTTTCTGAACCCTCAGATTCCAGATTTTCAGACAGTTTTATCTCTGCCTAATTTTGTCCTATCCCGACACATCAGTGGCAATAAAAAGATTATTTATTCAGCTTTCAGGTTTTTGACACTTATGACTGGGTTTGTGGTCCAGGCTCACATTTGTTCTTCACTTTTAGTAACTAATTATGTCATTGTTTGTTGTCATGTCAGGTCTTTAAAAACCTTCAGCTGTTTCTGGAGAACAAGCAGTCTGAAGACGATCTGTTTGACCGACTCAATGTAAGGCATTTTAAGTTGAACTCCAGAAACATGCATCTTGCTGAAAACTTACTAATTAAATACCACTCAGGAGTGTGTGTGTATATTTTTTTTTTATGGAACAGTTTGTTAAAATGTACATAATAAAACCATGTGTTTACATATTGTGTAGTTATTACTTTTCTGATTTTCCAAGTCGTTTAGTATTCTGCTACACAGCTTGAATGATTAGTATTCATCATATACTGTAAATAAATACAAATAATCTTTGTAATCTGTAAAGGCTGATTTATACTTCTGCGTCAAGCGTAATCGAGTCCCGTGAAGGAGCTCAAGGTGGAAACTGTTGTTCTGTGTTTACCTTGTGATTAAAGTTGCTGCATGTCATTCCCGCCTCAAAATGAGCGAGTTTGAGCCACTTGTACATTAAGGTAGCGTTCAGAAAAAACAAAGCACCAGTGAAGAAACTCGACACAGGGGAACATAAAGGCCTCACTGCCAGCTAGTGTTTCTGAAGTGTTATTACAGAGCAACACATACAGCAGGCTAAAGTATAAATGCACGACAACGTGCGTTGCATGCACCGTGGGTCACTCCGATCACTTAAGGCAGAAGTGTAAACCAGGCTGATGATGGATATACTTTGCAACGACAAACTATTGTACCTGATCAAATATAATTGTGACTGGACATGCTACAATGTGACTATAGTGGATATGTACATTGCAATATATGGGTATATTTGCTGAAATTATATATTGTGCAGCCCAAGTATATCACAAGTTATTACTAGGCCCACATGGAATCTGTGCACGCAGAATTATGCAGATTTGTGCAGATTTTTAGCCCATCATTGATTCTGTTTATTTACTTGAGTAAATGTGTGTAAATTTATATTCATTCATTTTTAAAATTAATTTCAGTTATATTACTGACTAATATGAAAATATTCATGTGATTTATTTACAATACAGTTTGTAAAGTAATATTTAATATATTTTAGTAGATTTATTATATGAGAGACTTGCTTTGTTTACCAAATAAAGTGGATCTAATTGGATTCGCATTGTAAACGTTAAATATAAGTTAAAAATATATTACTTTTTATTTAATATATTAAGGTTTTAGTTATGAAACTCCCAAAATAATTCCGCATAAATCTGCAGATTTTAAACAAAATTTTGCGCAGAAATGGCAAAAAATGTCGGCAGATTGCTTCAGGCCCTAGTTATAAGTTATGCTTTTATGGTTAACGTGACATGAACTGTCTCCCCTGTTCTGTAGACGTCGATTCTGAATAAATATCTCCAGGAGCTGATGGATGGATTGACGGCCAAAGTGTTTCGCACGTACAACGCATCCATTACGCTCCAGCAGCAGCTGAACGAACTGACCAGCCGTGAGTCTCTGCGCTGTTTGAGAAAACCTTGACAGTTTGTTGGTGTTTTTAAATGACCTCGAGCCCATTTGTGCTGAATGTTGCAGCTGGTGAGAACATCCCTGAGAAGATCCTCTCCTATAACAGAGCCAACCGAGCCGTGGCTCTTCTCTGTAACCACCAGAGGGCGCCACCCAAAACCTTTGAGAAGTCCATGCAGAACCTGCAGACAAAGGTGAGACTCAGAGAATTCACAATCACTGATATCATGTGCAGGGTGTCTGCGGGGTCTTAAATTGTTTTAAATTTCAAAAACTGTATTATAGGCCTTACAAACTCTTAAATGTTGTTAAACAGGTCTTCATTTTCCTCAGTC
Source organism: Danio albolineatus (assembly GCA_903798035.1). NCBI lineage: Eukaryota > Metazoa > Chordata > Actinopteri > Cypriniformes > Danionidae > Danio > Danio albolineatus. The sequence continues at coordinate 2,507 of CAIGQQ010000560.1, forward strand.
CCTGTAAAGCAGGCATGTCCAAACTCAGCCCTGTAGGGCCGGTGTCCTACAGATTTTAGCGTCAGTCATGTGACTAAAGCGATTCAAAGCGTCGATCAGTTCAGAAGCGCTTCGAGACCTGGCGAATCCCCATTTGACTTGACCTGGTGGACCATGCGTGTTGTTACTGTGCTTCAAATGACTTTTTTGGGATCGAATCCCGACTTGTACAAATACTCTGAAATCATGATTTTATGTATTTTAATAATGTTACTGTTGTGTGGTGTAGTCTAGATAGGATACAGCTGCGGAAACGCCATCAATATAGCATCATTTTTGTAACACTATAACAATAATTAATATTTTTACAGTACTGTGATGGTTGAGTTTAGAGTTTGGGTAGACTTTAAAAAAATACAATAAATAGGAAATTTAATGAAAAATATAAATAATTATTGTTAAATTCTGGCCACAGCCGTATGTGATCTAGCAACAACCCTGTTTTATGACCAAAACAAGACATATTTATTCACAAAGTGTTCATTCGGATGTCAGACCCATGTTGAAACAAAACGATACAAGAACAGAGCAATTACAACTGATATTAAAGTTTTAAAATAACTGTATCAGCCTGGATTCGAACCCACTATACCTGCATGGCAGTCAGGAACACTACACACTCCACTAAATCGCTCGAAGGTTCAATCTTACAAAGTGGGGTTTAATACCTTAGTTTGCTCAACTGGTTCTTTGCTGAAGCTGTTCCAGTGCAATACATAGAAAATGACCACTAGGTGTCACCGTAGAGTGGGGTTTTGAAACGTTTCGAAGCTTCGACACATTTGCTTCGACTGTTTCAGTGTTTCATGAAGCCTCGCTTTACCCACCACTACCAAAAACCCAACAAAAGAAACATTTTTAACTCTACCTATATGGCTTAATTATCATCCTAACAATAACATTTAAGTTTTTCATGTATTTATTGTTACCTGGTGGGGACATTGACCCGGGGTGCGTTTCTAAAAAACCATCATTAGCCAACTAAGGTCGCAAGTTCCGTCGCTACAAACATAGTTCATTGATTTGACGTTTCCCAAATCCGTCGTTCCAACGAATATTCTCAAACTGCGTCGCAAACTTGTGCACTTGCAACTACACCTCTGGAGCTGTAGTTAGAAGCAGAGTTCCCGGCTATTCCCCGTTATCCCCATTGTTCATTAGATGGCTTTAGCGGTCCTGCGCTCACTGATGGTGCGTCCAGCAGCACTGAACACCCTTCACCCTTCAACACTGCTGCTGCTACTGGCCGGGATGCATACTGATCTGGCTGATTTTGCAAGTTTTGGGTGGGATTGTTTGTTCATCTTCCACCAGCCAAGAACAAGCGTTTCATTTCAAATGAACTCTTTTTGACTTCTCCGTCATTGTTTGTTTGCCTTTGCAGGACGGGTTTTAATGTTGCAACAAACGATTTGATTACTTTCTTGCGTTAATTGAAATGCATCACATGACTGTTCATTCACCACGCAAGCCGGAGCGCAAGACCGAGACCGGCCTGACCCCATATAAAATGATAGAAATTAAGCCCGAACGCACCCAAACCCGTCGGGTTCCTTTGGGTTCGGGCAAAGATCTTCAGCTCTAGTCTGTCTGAAAGATCATTCATAATGCTCTGAAAAAGGTCTTACAGTCTTAAATTTGACTTGATGAAACCCTGTGGTGAATTGTGCGGGGTTTCCCCCATGTCATCTGTACACTGAAATCTTGTGTGTATTTTGTGCTATCTGTCACTCTGTAGATTGATGAGAAAAAGAAGCAGCTTTCTGCTGCTAAGAAGGAACATAAAGCCGCCAAAGCTGATGCCAAGGCTCTCCATGATGAGAAAAGCAAAAGGTAAGCAGCCCTGCTTTATGCTTTAAAGGGACAGTTCACAAATGACAATTTGCTCACTATTTACTCTCCCTTATGTGGTCCCAACCTTTAGGTTTCTTTATCCTTTATTACAAAAGAAGATATTTTAAGGAATGTTAAAAAGATTTAACTGTTGACTTCCATTGTAGGGAAAAGCTATAAAATTCGATGGTTACAGGTTTCCAACATTCTTCAAATTATCTTCTTTTGTATTCAACAAACAGAAAAAACATATAAAGGTTTTACAACCACTAGATCAGGGGTGCCCAAACTTTTTCTGATGAAGGGCCAAAAACTAAACTTGATTGAGGCTAGTGGGCCGAAGGTAAATATAGTTGCCATGGGTAATTTCCTTATTTATTTAACAATATTTAAAAATGACTACAAAACATTGCTTAATATTAACTTATACAGTATTTTTTTTACATTTTATAAGGAACAAAACAAAATCTCATTTAGAACCGAATTACACTAGTTTTTGCCTTGACTTGCTCGCCAATGTCTTCTGCATCGTCCTCCATCTGTTGAATGACAGTATTTATGTTTTAAAAAATCAGATTCAATTCTTTAATTTCAGTTTGCTTTTTTTGTAGCTCAGCAAAAAAAACCAACAAATTCAAGCTGCAAGCAGCGATGAAAGGGACCTCGTACTAACAAAAAATGTTACGTCAAATTAGAAATGACGATCTCTGTGTTAAAGGCATTCGCCCCAATCCTCTCCATCATTCTCACCATCCTCTAAGTTGGGATGGTGGGCCAAATCAAAGGTTACAATGGGCCAACTTTGGCCCGCGGGCCCTACTTTGGGAATCTCTGCACTAGATGGATAGTTAATAGTGAGTACATGAGTGATTTAGGAGGTAATTGTGGAGTGTTTTTTTCAAAGCCATGTGTGTTTTCTCTAATAAACATTTGCTTGTGCTGCGCCCAGGGCAGTGGAGACGAAGAAGAAGGCTGTGCAGAGGATTTCAGAGCAGCTTATGAAGCTTGAGGTTCAGGCCACAGACCGTGAGGAGAACAAACAGATCGCTTTGGGCACTTCTAAACTCAACTATCTGGACCCGCGCATCTCTGTCTCCTGGTAAGAGAAACACACGGCTTCTGTGTGCGTTCATTCTCAACTCTGCCATGTTGGACCTGATGGAGCCTTTTCACATGTTCAGGTTTCTCCGTTAGCTGAAGTCGTCATAGTTGTGTGAGCTTAGAGCACAGCAAATCATTTATCAGGGTGTCCGCTAGGTCTTAAAGGGTCACTAAACCCCCCTGTCTCAGCAGGGTGTTTTCACACCGCTAGTTTGGGAAAGCTCAGGAAAGTGGGTGTGTCCAGCTCGGTTTAGGTGGGAGTGTAGAGGGAGGGAAAGAAGGAAGGTTTTGCATAAAAATGGGAGTTTCCATTTGGGCACGCGCTGAAAACAAACACACAGACACAGGAGGAGAAAGACAGGGACTGTGTTTACATGGACATCAGTAATCTAATTATTTGCCAAATTCTTAATTTGTCGACTTTAACTGCAGTTTAGCACTTTCACTTTTATCCAGGAACATTTCCTGCAGCCCCCCGTGACAAATGAGATGCAAGGAACTGCTGGAGGAGTGTTGTTTTAATGGACTGTTTGGTACCGCGCGGTGTATGGGAGAGAAAAAAAAACCCTCTGCATTCCTCGGTAACAGATGTACTCAGTAGGTAGCGTCAGAAAGCCGTGTGTGTATAGACTATCCTGTCACAAAATGTAGTGAAAATCCTGTCACAAAATGTGGTAATAGTTTGATTGCGGTGTTTACATGTTTACACTCGGAGAGCACCATTTACGGCAGATCTTTCAGTCTATAATATCCTAGTGATGTTAACGTGCTGTAAACTCATTAACAGTTCTAGTCATTTTGACTAAGGTCTGTCTTTAAACACTGAAAAAGTACTGCTGACGATACTAACTAACTTTACCATCTGAATAAACAAACAAAGACCACTGATTGCTCACTTACCAAATCTGTAAAGACAGGACAATCAACATGAACTGGAGCTGTGTATTTTTTAAAAGAAGACGAGCGGCGATTTTACCATTTCCAGATGCGGAAAACTCTCGGGTGAAAATGTTTCTTACAAACGCATTTCTGTCGTGTGTCGCATGCACTGCAGTCCACACATGAGTCCAGCTGCGCTCTCATAGCGGGGAAATGAAAACAAAACCTTCGTTGCAGCACATAAACACAACACTGGCGACCTGTGTCTTCAAACAATTCTTCTTCTTCCACTTGTTTTGGCAGCACAACGTGGCGTCTCTCTGCCGTCCGAACACTGTAACAGGTACAGACAATCTTCAAAGCTATCATGTATATTAATGAAGCTGCACCGCATACACAATAGAGCGCGCTGATTGGTTTGAACCAAGTCTATCTCATGAATTAAAGCGGCGCACTCAGACATCACGATGCACTGGCAGGTACAGACATCCACTCTCCACGCTGGAATACACGCATGGATCTCATCGGCGTGACACAGCTTCAAAAATTTGTTTCAAATTGGAAGAACGAATTTGCTCGAAATAACGCAAAACGACCAATTTACACTCTTTAGGGAAATATAATAGTGTCCTCATAGTGTTTATAGCAGCGCGGGACACATATACGACTGTCAACAGCTCAAAACATGTGTTTTGGTGTTTTGTGACCCTTTAAACATACATTAATACATATAAATGTTCATGTTTAAAAAAATCTAAATGTTAAAAACCTCAAAGATTTAAGATGCTGATGAACGTTAAACACGTCATAACAGTCTTGTGAAAAGGGTCCACTCAAGTAGTTCAGCTTTTTAGTATCTGTGTGTCAACATAGTTTTCAGGCTACTTCTTGTTCTTCGAAGTAACGAGGGGAAAAACACACATGCGGGAACAATGGGCGGTTTTCCTCCTGCATGTAATGTCTGTGGGTGGGAAATAGTGGCGTTTGAGGCCCAAGAAAACCCGACTCCTGCCACTGTGTGAACTGTCATCATCCCTCCTCTCGTCTTATTTTTGGAAAGCCTCCCCTATTGACACAATGGCCCGCTCGCCGGTTTTGTTTTGGAAAAGCGTGGAAGAATATCTCTTTGACCTTTAGCCATGCCAAGAGCACGCATGTGAAAGAGACTTTCTCCAGCAGCGATGTCTTGTTTACCGCTTTCTTCCCTTCACAGGTGCAAAAAATGGGGAGTCCCGATCGAAAAGATCTACAGCAAAACACAGCGAGACAAGTTCGCCTGGGCCATCGACATGGCAGATGAGGACTTTGAGTTTTAAATCACCTTTTTTCCTGGTGTTGCTACTTCATGACGCAGATTTAGCAGCTTAAATAAAGCACAGAACAGGGGTCTCATTTATAAACATTGCGGGCGCAAAAACCCACCTGTGACATGGAGGAAGCAAGCCCTGAGGTAAAAGGAAATATTTCCATCTCTATTTGAAAATAATAGTCTATTTAATTGATTAATTGTTCACAATTTGACAATTTTTTTGTAATTTATTTTAGAACTGACCAATCAGAATTAAGTATTAAGTAAGAGATAAAGTACATCCAGGCGGTTGTTATCGCAGAATAAAATGCGAAAGGCTTATCGGCTTTTGTGCTTACTTTGGCCCAATCCCAATTCTACCCCTTAGCCCTTCCCCTTACCCCTACCCCTCGTTTTGCACGTTCACGTCAAAGGGTAGTGGTGTCCCAATTCTATACACCTCTTCGAACGAAGATTTTTCAGGACCACACTTAAAACGGAGGGGTAAGAAAATTTCCCAGAATACACCTGCCACAACGGCAGGATAGCTGAACCCGGAAGTAAGGAGATCCACAAATTAGTATTTTTTGTCATTATTACGAATTTTAACGACAAACAAACACATGTTTTAATATATTCATAACCGCGTTTGTGTTTTACCGTCATGCTATTTTTTAAAAACGCACAAAAAAACCTCGCAAAATTTTTTTATAATCTATAATCCATAATCATAACTCGTGTACAGCAGTCCCACAACATTCTGACACTGGATGACACTGGAATACCCTGTCAGTAATGTCTAGTGGCTGGGAATGAGCTTTTTACAGTGTCTGCTATAATGTTAATGTTGTTTTCGTGTGTTTACACAGATAAATATGGCCACTGTGTAAACACACAGTACAGTTACGATCTTATTGCCACATTAGATCGTTATGATAACATAATATACGCCTTCAGTGATTTCCTGAAGATAAACACCAAACAATATCACAACTGGAATAACTTATGAAGCAAGAGATCGTGATGGCATATGATGACGTGTGCAGGTGTTGAAGTGCTGTCCCAATTCTTAGGGGGAAGTTTTTTTTGAAGCCCTTCCGCTTAACCCTCGGTTGTAAGGGCCAAGGGGAAGGGGAAAGGGTAGGGGTACAAAAATAGAATTGGAATTGGGCCTTAGTATGCGATGCTCGTTTTTGCGATTGTTTCGTCAGTTTCCTAAATGACTCGGAATAACAAACGGCAGAAAACAGTTCAACTACTTTTAAACAAATCCTTTTTATTATATTTAAACATGTGCATACACATTTCCATGTGCTAGATATAACATAAACCTACGAGTAAACAAATGTACCAAACAAAGCAAAAGACTTCTCAGTATTTTACATCAGAATTCAATATAATTTCTTTTACTAATCTCCAAATCCACAACCTTTTAAAAACAACATAAAGGTCCCCAAACTCTATCAAAAATAATGTATTTATTTCTTAATATATAAGTTATAATTTTAATTGACGTGTTTGTTAACATCTCTTTCAGCCACTGGCCCATATTTGGGGCCCATACTTTTCCAATTTAAAGCCATTGCAGAATGCATATATTCATAAATATATGCTCCATCTTTTTTAACTTGATGTCCTTGGGATATAAATGAAATAAAAAATCAAAGGAGACACTAGTATATTAACTTAAAGAATCTTTTCTATCATTTCTTTTACACCTTTCCAGAAGTTTTGTATTCCTTTACATTCCCATATACAGTGATACAGCGTTCCTTCAAAGCAGAACGAATGTACGAATTTTACGAATGTACGAATTTTAAAAGGAGGCGTGGCAACAAACCACACCCCCAAACCCAATCATTATTGGAGGATGAGCAATTCATACTATATAGTACGAATGAGATCATACGAATTAGCTACTAGATCGAAAAGTTACGAATTGCAGTGAGATGGTGTTGGTTTAACACAGACTATTCGAAAACTAAAGAGGGCCCAATACAGAGCCTTGCTGAACACCACGTCTTTTCAGCGATTAGCTCATATCCTCCCTTCAGCTTTCTTTGGTTTAGCAGTTTATGAATTGTATGTTTCAGTAGATAAAATACCGCTACCGCTTCAACTATTAAGCGAAATGAAAATGTGAAAGAGTGACGATGTAAATAGATCTTTTTAGCTGACGTGTATAAAGAAAGCAGTCAGAGGAACCAATGTCACGTCAAGGCATTGCATCCATCTGTGAATCTGTCTGTTTGTTTGCATTTTAACTTCAGTTTTAATGTTTCTATCAGGGATGTATATTTTTGGTTTTTTTGAGGTGTGCAAAGAAATGTATTTTGCTAAAAGAATATGCCGCTTTTTATTATAGTGATTATTCCTGTGTATCCTGTACCACCGTCCCTTCTTTTATTATTAATATTATTATTATGTAATTTATAATCTGTATCTTCTGTGGTATATCAGTTTCTCATGAAAGAAAGTATTTATATGTGGCACAGCACTAGTTATACAACAGAATGAACGTTTTGGAATGCAGAATGTCACCGATTTTGGTGGATAAATGAAATGTAGGTCTGTACATTTGATCAAATCGCCATATGGACTAGCGTCTGTCAATATTAAACTACAAAAAGACTATTTAAGTATGACGTCTGCGTGTTTTGTCTGTGTTTGTGAACGAACGGCCCATGAACTATCAAGATTGGAGTTCAGTTTATCTTGGAGAAAGTGTAACAGGAGCTAATTTTGTTTTACAGATCGCCCAAGAGTGTAGTTAGCTTAATTACTCAGAATGTAGCCATTTTTGATGCAGAAAAACAACAGAAGAAGTCAAAATTGGAATAACATAACATTTGGGAAATATCAAAAACACAAATAATACAGTGATAACCATGCACTGCCGGTTAAAATATAAATACTTACTATATTGGGGTTAAGAATGTACGTGAATGTTTATTATCGAGTAATGTAAGCCGGTCACTCACAGAAGACAAGGATGGTTCATTCATTTTCTTTTCGGCTTAGTCCCTTTATTAATCTGGGGTCGCCACAGCGGAATGAACCACCAATTTATCCAGCATGTTTTACACAGCGGATGCCCTTCCAGCTGCTCGGGGAAACATCCATAAACACTCATTCACACTCATACACTACAGACAATTTAGCCTACCAAATTCACTTATACCTCATGTCTTTGGACTGTGGGGGAAACCGGAGCACCCGGAGGAAACCCACACGACCACATGAACATGCAAACTCCACACAGAAATGCCAACTGACCCAGCCGAGGCTAAGGATGGTTCACTTTTCATCAATTTTCAAACGCACAGTGGATGGTTCAACAGAAGAAGCGGGTGAGTGATATTCTTGGACGGAGAGCAGATGGAGTGGATCTTCACATAGGCATCAGAAAGTAAAGTCGCTTCCCTTAACCATTGCATGTGCATCCACAGGTTCAGAGAAACGTCCATAGGAGAAGGGGAACATCCATGGAAGAAGGAGAGCCAGGGAAAGGGTGAGATGAACCATCTGACTCCGATGCCACTTTGATTTTACGCCAGTTTTTTTGATTGCTCTTTTTCTACCAGCTACTTCTGTTAGTCTCTGTTTTGCTTAAATGTAATCTTATTTTACCTGCACTTGGATTCTCCTCTCTGTTATTCTTTGCTTTGATCCTCTCAGGTGACAATATGTTGCATCAAATATGGCCTAAATGTCTGCTGTGTGTAGTTTTTCTGTAATTGGTAACATATCAAAGACTGTAAGGGGCTGTATGTGTTCATATATGTTGAATTTATATGTTTATTTAATATAATCGCAGGCGTTAAAGTCGGCTATCTCACATTAGTGTCATTGATCTGCAGTTATAATCAGATCATGTTCATAGAGAGGTGAGTAATGAACATTTATACACCAGTGTTTATGTGTATAGTAAAGCCTCTGTGTTGTGAGAAGTGCTCCTCATATGATATGTGAGCGACCCGAACAGGTTTACTGTAGACATTTCCTCTAGTGAGAATGAGGTCGACTGAAACTTTCTGTTGTACACCAACATGGAAATGGAAATGCAAGCCTGATAAAGGTGACCCATACCCTACCGTACTGTACCACACAGTGAAAAGAGCCTATTAGGATTTCCCAAAATTGTCTCAGACGACCACCAAATCGTGGTGAACACAGTGTGAGCAGGGCTTAAAGAGCCCTTTTATACATTAAAAAGAGTCATATTTTGGTTTTGGGGGTCTCCAACAGCAGGCTAATATGCATGCATGGTCAAAAAACACTTTCATTGTCTTATAATCTGCATTTATTTTTACCTCATTATCCCAGCGACTCCTATATGAATCGTTCAGCAATTGATTTGTTCCAAAACCCCTCCTTAGCGGGATGCTAAACTGCGCTGATTGGACCGATGACCCAGTCTGTTGCGATTGGTCAACATCATTCAGTGCAGGAGAATGCCCACCACGGCTTATCAATACTGAAGTAGTCATAGTGTGTGCGTGAGCATATCTGCCAACACTCGTTTTTCCCGGGAGTTGCCCGTATTTCAGACACCTCACCCCCGAAACTAACCCCCCGGCCTCCCAGCATATCACTCTAATTCTTAACAAGAAGTAAAAACAGCGACACACATGCAGTATTAATGCACACAGCGGCAAAAGCTGAACCATTATGTAACAGGACCGCCGCACGTGTGTAGGAGAGCTGATGTAGCCATAGCAACGACAAACAGCAGAGGAACACGAGCTCACAAACGCATTTTAATCCGTAAACAAAGTGGCACGCGTCGCGTTTACAACGTGCTTTTAGACGCGATATGAGAATACAAGTTAACCAGAGACACTACAAGCGGCTACAAGTTACAAAACACAATTAAATACATCATTTACAAGCTGGAGAAAACAATGAGGTGACCGCTTTAATCACACACACTCACACTTGTTGGATAGCAGGCCAGATTCACCGTCAGGCCACCGGGAAATGTCCCGATGCTCCCTATGGCCACTCCGCCTCTGCATACATCAATAGTCTTTTCTGATCCTTCCTTTAACAAACGGTCGATGAATCCTCCGGTGTAAGCGTGTAGATTTCAGAAGCTCCTCAGAGGAACACAACACAAGGCTGGGCTATAATGCTGAGGCATTTCTGCAGAAATAAACCTCAACCACTGTCTCTTCACAGTCTCATCTTTTGTTCATCTGCACACTTCCAGTAATATCCAGCTGAGTACATGTCTGCTACAGTGCTCTTCTCTGTGTGCCAGATGTAGCTGACTGATTCCAGTCCAAACCCTATGCAAAAGGTTTTTACCTGCACAATCAAATTCAAAACCGCCCAATCTGGCAACCTTTGCTTGCCACTGTTGTTTGTGGGCGGGATTGGGGGTTTTGAAACTCCCGGGGCTGCGCACGCACAAATGGGCGGGGCTTATGTTTCGTGTTCACGTCATGCCGAAACGGCTAAAGACTCGTAATCACGGCGATTCGTTTGAAGAACTATGAGTCGACTCTTTTATAGATGAATCAATAGTTTTACACACTGTGCACTTTTTAGATTTAAGCCTCTGCTGGACATTTCACTTTACTTAGAGCTGTGGTACACAATGATGAAGATCATTTTCTAAAACCCATAATAGGGGCTCTTTAAGTGTGTTGAAGCAGGGCTGTGGCCCTACAGGAACTGAGTTCGACACCTCATAATAGGAGATACAGTAAAAATGTCCTAGTTTTTTTTAACAAAACTACATAAAGGATTATAATTTTACAGGAGGGCTGAGAATTTTCTCTTTACTACATGAACGCTGAACAGTATTCTAAAGTGTTTTTATTGAGGCCATTAAAAAGATGCTTGTTTATTAAGATAATGAGGCTGGAATGAAGGTTTTAAGATCATGGTGTCCACATCCTCTGCCCTGTGATCGTGTGAATGTGCCGTGAAGGTGTTGATCGGCACTTGTGGCTTTGGTTGAAAACCTCTTCCTTTGAGGGCACTGCACATCTGCACCCTTCACTGGCGCACGGTGCACAGCACACACTCTGTCCAACAAATATTCAACGAGGCTAAGCTGTGAAGAGCGTTTCAGAATCAAAAATCATCCTCTGAACGCAAGTGAAGATATTTTAGATGAAATCCGAGAGCTCCCTCATCCTCCACAGACAGCGACTGAATATAGACACTGAGTAAAGTCCAGAAAAGGAACCAAAAACATTGTCAAAACTGTCATCTGTGGTTCAACTGTGATCTTATGAAGCTTCAAGAACGCTTGCGTGTGTCAAAATCTGTAAGATCAGGGTTCGCATTTACTACATGAAATACAAAGCTTGCGTTTCGCACTGCATTCACACGGTGCTTTGGGGTAAAGTCTAGAAGGGATACAGCTGCAGATATGCACATCAGTAATATAAGATATGCACATCAGATTTGTATCCTCGTTACAGTGGCTGCCTGTTAAGTTTCGTATTGATTTTAAAATATTACTTCTTACCTATAAAGCATTAAATAATCGAGCTCCTGTTTATCTAACCAACCTTCTGTCTCGCTACAATCCAACCCGCTCTTTAAGATCTCAAAACTCAGGGCTTCTGGTAGTACCCAGAATAGCAAAGTCAAGTAAAGGGGGTCGAGCCTTCTCATTTATGGCTCCTAAACTCTGGAATAGCCTTCCTGATAATGTCCGAGGCTCAGACACACTCTCACAGTTCAAAACTAGATTAAAGATCTTTTTAGTAAAGCATACACTCAATACATCACATAGCGGTATGATGCATGAATGTGCTCCACGCATCCCCTTTATATACACTATGAACAGCAGCTACGCTAATTATTCTCTTTGTTCTCTATTTCCAACTGGGGATACTCATCCCGAGGCCCCCAGAGACTATGCAGCGCCACGGATGCGATCCAAGACCCGCGACGAGATGATTCCAAGGCTCCATAATCCTGGACCAGGCTGTATCCTGAGCAGCTGCTTGGTGCTTGGCGGAGTAGACAGACGAGCCTTGAGTTCTCCAGCCTCCGGCGACTAGACTGCAGCTAGAGCTGCGATGGATTACTCTTCTGTGTTTGGACTCTCAGTAGTGAATATTAAACAACACTGAACTGAACTGAACTCCAACACTAATAACTGGACTGACACTTTAAATTTACTATAACCTTCTATGTGAAGCTGCTTTGACACAATCTACATTGTAAAAGCGCTATACAAATAAAGGTGAATATCTTTACATTACTTTTAGGGTTGTTAATAAAATACTAAATAAAATATAAAAAACTTAATGGGTAATTTAATAAGTGGTATACTGTTTTACATTGCCCACTGCACACAGTCTAACACCCTGTTACAACAAACCCCGCTTTGTCGTGTTTTCCTCAAAAATGGCTAGCAGTCAGTGTGTTTACATCTTTCAAAACGGCTCCATGTTTAGCCTAACAGACGGTGATCATGACAATACAAGATTTTACATTCATACTTTCACAGATTTCTTTAAATAAAAAAATATCGACTATAATAAAAAATACTTTTATACTGCAGAAGTGGTTTCTCCTGTGTTTCTCATCTAAATTTAGCCGAAGTTTTTCAATAATCGTCAGGAAGACGTCTGCCGACACTGTGGTGAAAACCTTGGAAATATGCAATGATTAACCCTGAGTAATTACCTTAAAACTCTGTGTTAAATTTTACCCCATGCAGGGCCGGATTAACCAATGGGCATTATGGGCATAGGCCCAGGGGCCTGTGGGCACTTGTGGCCCCTGCGAGGGAGAAAAATATGCAGATTTTGGAGTGTCTATTTAGGCTAAATGCAAATAGCGCACCTCATTGGAATAAGCTATTTGTGCAATTTCTACCCTTCACTGTGTGATTGACAGAGACAACATAACTAAAGAGCGCAGTTGACAGCAGCGTGAGTGGTGTAGCTCGTAAAGTCCATGGCAACATGTTTTGACGCGATCGATCATCAACCAGTTCAAATCCAGCGTCTGATGAACACATTCTTTATTTTCCCCACTACATATTAGATTGGAAATACAATTATTTTTAACAGAAAGACAATATTTTTTTCTTTAAAAATAAAAAATAATGAAAATGTCATATAAAGTCACAAGTGGCTCGTGGATATTTTATGAGGTGTAGCCTATTTAATATGTGTATAAACAGCACCTAAATAGGTATTCTATAAACGGTTATTTTCCATGGTGTTAAATGTTAGCGACATCTTAATATTACTAAGTTGTATTTACAACAGATACCCTTTAATATATGTATATATATATTTGTGTGTGTATATATATTTGTGTGTGTATATATGTATATATATATTTGTGTGTGTATATATGTATATATATATTTGTGTGTATATATATATATATATATATATATATATATAT
>CAIGQQ010000565.1:0-11483 GCA_903798035.1 Danio albolineatus
TATTGTATATATATATATATATATATATATATACAATAATGCAATTAATTTTCCTTCAAGTTGAAAAAGTAATTTCTTTTGCCTGAACACTTTTAAACTCAATTAAATGATAAAAGCACACAGAAATAAAAAATGTTTTAGTAACTTCATGGTTAAACATTTCAAAAACTTCACAAATCATGAGTGTGTTCCAAAATCTGGTCAATAATAATACAGATTCAGCATTGCAGATCCTGTGGTGTGACTATTGCGGAAGCGCACATTGCGATATCAATGCTAAAACGATATATTGTGCAGCCCTAATGTATATAGTAATATTATGTAATTATGTTTATAAATACTTAACAATAATCATATTTGTATTGCACTTTCTATGACTACATATGTATTATAAAAATATTGTGTTCTATTTAACATGAATTATTATAAAGATTAGTGTCTTCAATTACAGTATTATAGTACTAAGTCTCTATAACATATCTAAAATGATACTTGAACTTATGAATGAACGATAAATGAACTTATATAAATGTTATTATTTAATAAATGTCATCATTTTATAATTGTTAAGTAATTGTAATGAATTTGTGTAATAATGTTGATCATAACACAATTATGTATTGTATATATATATATATTTGTTTGTCTTGAAATACAAAAACATGATTAGAAGTAAATTTAAGTAATTTCCGAAGTCGGTCATCAGAAGGTTGTGGCTTCCCTTCAGCTCTGACATCCTGCTAGCATTTAATCATCAAGTGTGCGCGGAGACAATTCAATAGAAGCTCTAAAAGTCCATCATCCATTGTCTGCGGCCTGGCTTGTTATCCCTGTCATCGAATGAACATTTATGATTCAGATTTATTAGCCTTTGACCCGTCGGGTTATCACGTAGAGCTGAGTGAAAAGAGGCCCTGATCAATACAGCTCAAGTGCTCTCCATTTAGGTAATGGACACAGACTCATAACTATCCACTCTGGATGAAGTGCCATAGGGTCACAGTTTTAGCCTTTGAGCAACAAAGGAAAAGGGATTTACACCCACGCATTGAAGTAGAGCCAAAAAGTCGGTTTTTGCACAAATTCCTGGCTCCCTACTATTTAACGCCATTTGCAATGGTGCTGCGACTGTAATGGGCCGTTGAAGTAACAGGAGTGTCGTTAATTTGTCGTCTTTTATTTGCTCTTATGCAATTTTCTTTAAGCAAATGACTGATATACGGATGAACACGTTTTTTTAAATATCAGTAGATTTCTTATATGAGATTAGTGTGCTATTTTGGTGGTACAGTAGTGCTGTTTTACATCTGTGTTACAAATGTAAATATAATGGAAAAGCATTAGATGATAAACTAACTATTTCTTTTCTCTCTCTCTCTCTCTTTGTGTTTTTATGTTTCCTCGTTTCGGGTGATTTGTGGAATTTCCTGTTCAGGTAAGAAAACACACATTCCTTCATGCTTAAAGTAGTTTGTTGTCATATAATCACTTGTTATATAAATAATATTTACCCGCGAAGCACAAGGGTAAATGCATTTGTATATTCCGAATCTGCCTTGTCACACTGCAGAAACAGAAAATCAATAAATAAAACGTTAATGCTTTTCAGTGTTAATGTTAGTGCAGTATTTAAAGTAAAACAAACTACTATCTACTAGGGCTGCACCATATTGGGAAAATTTGATATTGCGATATTTGTATTTTCCTGAAATAAATATTGCGATATAAATACAGCTTTAGAGGTTAGTTTGAATAGCAATATTTGATGGATTTCTGGGAAGTCTAACAGCATTGAGGTGTAAAAATTGAACAATCACAATAGAAAGAATGCTTTTCCAAATATCAAAATAATTCTTATACCAAGTAAAAATATTGTTTAGTTCTCACCGTAAGAAGAAATAATTCAAAATTAAGAGTTTTTTAAGAAACAAAATTATCTGCCAGTCGTGTACTTGAAAAAATCTTCTTTTTTTTTCGCTATGAAATGAAGATGGTTAGACTAGAAGCCAGACAAAAATTCGAACTAAGAAAAACTTTTATTTGCATAAATCATGTAAATTCCATATAAATACAGTGATTGAATACAATTCTGTAGCTCCAGGTCAACTATAATTCAGATTCAACATTGCATCTCTTTGCGATGTAACTATTGCGTGTGGTCACATTTCGATATCAATGCTATATTGTGCAGCCCTAATTTCTACATACATTTGAAAGAATAAGATAATACTGTTATTATTAAACAACAATTGTTACAAATCTTAAAAATTTTGTGTACTGTTAACGTTATTAAATGTAATATGCCTGTTCAGTGAAAGTGAAAACAAGATAAATGTATTTTAGAATTAAATATATTCAAGAAAAAAAAGTTTTAACCATTTATTTTTTACCACCTTATCTGCAAATTATGTTTTTTTTCTGTTTATGTGGGCATTTAACACAGATTAGTACGGTTTCTTTTCAAAAAAGAAGTGCAGATATATTGAGTTAGACAAATAAGATCTATTAATTTAACAAAAATTAGATTAAGAATTGTGGCAGATTTATGTTTTGCCACTCATAATGGATTAGCAAACTTAATTGTTTATTTATTCAATATATTATATGAAAAAAGTCTTAACAACTTGTTCAAATAAGTTGATTTTTGTCCTTGATCGAATGCATTTTCTCATTTTCCTTCAGCTTAGTCCCTTATTTATCAGGGGTTGCCACAGTGGAATGAACTGCCAACTATTCTGGCATATGTTTTAAGCAGCAGATACCCTTCCAGCCGCAACCCAGTACAGGGAATTGATTGAATGCATTGTGTTTATTTTTTTCCTCTGCACCACCATTTACATTCTGCCACTCATAACAGATTAGTCTATCTTAAATCCCCAACAAGTCTAAGATTCCTGTGTTTAGCAAAGAAACACTAAAACATGTTTGCCGTTAAACAACATCTGCAGCATGTTAGCTCCATTCACTAAAAAACATGTGGAAGCTCTGTAATAAATAAAAGGCCATAGCCGCACGCTAACAAGCCCAAGCCCAACAACATGCATTAGCCATGCCACGCTCTCCCTGAAAGAATGCCGTGTGTTGGGAACGCCAGCCGACCACAGAGACGCGGATAGCAGATGTGGGACTGCCAGAGGCTCATCTGGCTCCCCTCTCTGAACCTGTGTGTTGGGGGAGTTATTGATGGGTAGCCACCGTGCGCCGGCAAGCGGTGCGGTCATTAGCGCAGTACTGTTGAGAACGGAAGACAGAGAGCGAGAGAGAAACAGTGGGAGGGTAAATGTGGGAGAAAAAAAACAAGACTTTCAAGACTCATTCATCAAATAAGTCCAACGAATTCCCCTCTGGACGTGACTTTTAGACAGACCGAGAGAAGTAGTGTGAATAAGAATCATTGGTACAGTCTGTGTCTAGAAATCCCATACTGAGATCCCTGAAAGAGGGTAGACGCACCTCATGTCAATATTCGACGGTTTTGTTTCAGGATTATAGAGGTCGAAGGCGGAAGCGAATGCACCGTCCTTCGGGATTGACGCTCCATCTGTCAGAAAGCAAAGGTCTGGCGTGTCTTTACAAATGCCTCTTGTTTTAACGCCACTCTGTCAAGTTGTTTTCTGTATATGCATGTTTGGTTCATGGTGAATTGATTCCTTCAGTATATATTTATTGCTCCGTGGAATTCCTTATAAAAATCCAATCCTCTCCCTTTGAAAGCCTGTTGTTGTTTTATTTGGGTTTGCGTCTTGTAGAAATTGGAGCTTATTTTCTATTTTGTGGTTTGTGGCTGTTTTACTCACTTTTATAGGGCTTTTTTGTCAGAATCCTCCTGTTTTTTTGAAATATCAGGTGACTTTTACTTAAAGGTTCCTTGAAGTGCTTTGAAATATGCATTTTATATTCGCTGTTTTATGTAATCTCAACTGAACCATCAAGAGATGGCGGGACATAGAGTGGCTCCTTTCCTTTAATAAAACAGCCAATAGACCCTTTTTACATTTTCGGGTTTCTCAATAGGCGTAAGTGTCATAGTTGGGAAAACTTAGAGCGCAGTGAATGGGAGAATACAAAAAATATATTTTTTACGATTTTATTTGCTGAAATAATAAAAGTAAAACTTCACAATGATGTTATGAAGATTTTCCAAAAAAAAAAAAAAATTGTGAGACTGATAACGGCAACCAAAGGGGAGAATTATGTCTAATTTACTGTCGTGTCCCATAGACAAGCGGTAATTAGTTTTTTGTAATTTGAAGCAAAGATGATGTAATACACACATAAATACATATAAATGTTCATACCTGTTTTAAAAAAAATCTAAATATTAAAAACTGTCAATGATTTAAGATTATGATAACCGTTAAACGCGTCATAACAGGCTTGTGGAAAGGGTCCATAGAGTTTTGTTTTTAGCACAGCTCTCCCAGTAAGAGTGGTTGTGTTGAACCGCATCAAATAAGGGTGCTTTCACACTAGCACTTTTGGTCCGCACCCAGGTTCGTTTGTAGTCATAGTATGGTACGTTTAGCTAGTGTGAACGCGTCTTCTGAACTCGGGTGCGCACCAGTAAACCGTACCCAAGTCCGCCTGAAAGAGGTGGTCTGGGGTACGGTTCATGTGAACTCTGGTACGGTTCACTTGTAGTATGAATGCAATCGTACCAAAAGCCGGAAGTGAACCATCAACAGTACAGCAAACTATAGTTTTTATAACGTTCATTTGTGTGTATGTGTGTGTGTCTATCACGTACTGTACCTTTCTGACAAGCGCGACTGAGCCAGGCCAAACACAGTGATAATGTCTGCTTGTCTCCTCCAAAAACAGCTTGGACAACACGTGATGTTCTGAACATGTATATGTTTGCGGCAGATAGACGCGATAGTCGCTTTCTGTATGTCCAAAACCAAAAGGTTCAGTAAAAGCGAAACGACCGCAATGTGCGGACGTCTCTCCATTTTGGCGCTTTGCTTTCGTGTCCGTCGCCTGGCAACAGACGTACACAAAACATCGGCTTGATGACGCAAATGTACCAGGGTTCAGAAGGAAAAAAGACAGTGTGAACACAAACCAACCAAGAAGGTGGCAAGGGGGGACAATCGAACTTGGGTACGGTCCAGGCAATTGAACCAAGTGTGAAAGCACCCTAAAAGGCAAGTGAGAAGTATCTTGAAGTGGACAGGACATGTCGGATACCAAATTTGCATTTGATTGGTCAAAAGATTTGATGAGAAACTGAAGTGTGACATCACAAAAAAAGGTTGATCCATTTAGGTGAAAGTGACAAACTGTAAGCGTTAGATATTCTAAATCTTTCTAAATGCGAATTTGGTCACTGTTTTGGAGCACACTAGCTTATAGATATATCCTTAAGACTAACATACTGATACCAACCTCTTAAACTTTATTTTAATTTCACGGGACCTTTAAACGTGGATCTCTAAGCACTGGTTGTGGAGCAACTGTTGGGCCAGCTGGTCTCCCTCGGGGCTGTGAGGAGTTTTGTCCTCTTAGGTCAGGATAGGAGGTGTGGAGAGATGAGACTTTGAGCTGAACCATAATCAGGGCTCATCGGTGGCTCCTGCATTCCCAGCAGCTCGAGGTGTCCATCTGAAGAGACAAACTGTCAACGGAGAGGGTCGTCTCCTGGGCTGCAGATTAAATTCCCACATACCAAAGATAAACGCGGGGGTCAGTCCTTAACGGTGCGGAGGCTGCAACGCATTTGCAGGTCTGCTAACAAGCTAAAGTCTAGCTATAGCACAGATAAGCGTATCTCCGTTTCATGTGTCATTGACATTATCAGTTTGTGTCCACCTGTCTTAAATCCTCTCAAGGAGAAGTGGGTGTGTTTGGGACACTATAGCTGCAATTTCAAAAATACACAGTCGGCATTGAATGGGATAGTTCACTCATAAACGGTGTATTTCTAAGCTGTTTATTTAAGTGATAAAGCTAAAATGGTGCTCTACCAAACACGATGAAGTGTAAATGTTGTCTTTATGACTTGTTTTGAGGCCACAGTTGAGGTGTCGTAATATTTGGTAACCTAAGACAATTTTGAAATGAAATATAAAAACCTTGTTAAAAATCTGGTTGATGACAGACGACAGCATCTTAATAGAAAGTACAAATATTGCAGTTTTGTAGTTGATTGTAAGAGGGTGTAGAGTTTAGCTGGACTATTTATCCAATATACTAATATAATACAAGTCTTATTTAACTTTATCAACGATGCTGAATTTATTTCTTGATTGAATACATTGTTACTATGACAAAAACAAGTAGAATAATATGACATAATATGATAATATGATATACAGTGCTCAGCATAATTGAGTACACCCCATTTTGAAAATGAATATTTTTATCCATTTTTCAATTAATATAGGCAATGCGCTTTGGTGCATTTAAACAAAACAGATTTATTAAACAGATATATTTATTAAGATAATATTTTAGTCACCAAACATATTTAGAAACTGAAAGATAATACAATTAAATTCAAGCAAAATATTGGAAAATAAAATTGCAACCTACAAAATTTCAACTAAATTTTTCCTGTTTTTTTTTTTTTTTTTATTTTGCTTCTCTTTATTATTATTTTTTTAATTTTTTACATTTGTTTGATATTTTTCTACAACATATAAATTTGGGTGTACTAGCTTTTGCACTGTTATCGTAATTTGTTTTGTTAGATAAGCTCCAGATTTGGCTTCAGAACTGACTAATCTAATATATATAATGTATAGCTTCCTATTTAAAATATGGATTTTAAAGATAGATTTGTGAGGGGTGTACTCGTATATGCTGACCACTGTATTTGCTGGAACAGTCTAGCAAAGTTGTTAGAAATGAATGAATCAGTTACACTTTCATGCGCTAATCTAGATAATAGAATAACTCTTTTCAGTGTTAAAATTAGTGCAGTATACAGTACAGTAAAAACAAAAAATATTTTTGCTGCATTTATTGATCTTAGTGTTATTTTCTACATATTTCATATATTTGTAAAATAAGTGTTAGAATTGCAAAATAAAGAGTCTAAAATTATTGTACATTTTTCGCAAGGTGTTAACTAACAACCTTATTGTAACATTATCAAAATTAATATACTATACAAGAAGTTTTTACTTGTATTTAAGTCAAAACAAGATAAATATATTATATGAAAACAAGTCTTGCCAACCTATACAATAAACAAAGTAATGATCTTGTTTGAAGACGTTATTACAACAAAAAAATTGAATAAAATTATATGTTTGCACTGCAGTGACATTTACATTCTGCCATTCATAACAGATTAGTCTATCTTATCCCTAACAAGTAGAAGATTCACAAATTTCTAGGTGGAAATATAGATTTACCTGTCGCTGACAACTCAGTATATTTGACCAATGACATTGGAAAATTAACCTTTTTTTGTCAGTACCCGTATGACCACTAATATATCATACATCTCTTCTATTTACTGAAAACCTTCCCCTCATCCATAGCTTTTAAATCTTTGTTTTTGCCTGTGTTCGTTTCAAACAATCAAGCATGCACGGTTCGTCATAATCCGCCTTAAGGCATCATAGTAGTATTTCAGGTTAAAAAAAAACACCCATGTCCGGAACGACATGAAGCTGAGTAAGCAATTCTCTTTTTTTTTTTTGCGAGTAGTTCCTTTAAAGCTTTCAGACCTCTGCAGCATTTGATTTACACAGCATGCCGCGGCTAAAACGCCTGTTCATGATTCATGCAGATAAAAGAATGCTATTGTGCTTATTCACTCTTTTAACCTTTCGCACCCTCGCATACCTTTATTCATCTTCGAGCGTTCATACAAGGTCACTCCTAGAGTTAAATTACTGGAAATTCTGAGCCGTACACGTCGCTAGCTTGAACACTGAATCACACTGACATATCACCCTCAAATTTTTCAGCGCCTTCGTCTTTTGCACACCTCGATTTCTTCCTCATTTCCTGTTTTTTTTTTTTTCTTGCCTGCAGCGACGTGGCATCAGATCAGTTGGTTTAGGAAAAATTCACACCTGGAACAGTGCTGTATTGTTCTACCACACCTACAGTACAAGCAAAAAGAGGCTTCCTCTTTTCCGTCTGGATTCTGGTCCCGTGAGGCCAGAGCATGTAGTCCATTGATAAAACGCCTGCTTTCTGTCTCAGTGCTGAGCTCATCCCTTCGGCCTGGTCTGACAACTCCAACTCAGTTAAGACTTTTTCATGGCATCGATTCCTGTTAACTTACGAGTGTATGTGTGGAGCACGGCTTATTAGGCGTGAATGGAGGCCGGGACGTGCTGGGGAATGTGTTTGTGTTTGGAAGGCTGCCTGACACTCATTTGTGAGGCAGTGAAAAACATTGGCAGCCTAGAGGTGCCTGAGCCGACTTCCCGGTCTCGTATTTCAAATCCTCTTAGATGAGGAAGATGATAGTGCTGTGAAATGGAGATGATTATGTTTACTCTAAACAATGCCTAACAACATGCACAGGGATTTGCTTTAAAGCTGGGAGTCTATGGCGTTCTGTCCTGTTTTAATGTGGTTCGGAGCGTCACATGTGGTGTTCTCACCCATTACTGGTGGTACATTGTTTTTGGTTGACTTTACAGTGTAAACAATCCTTTAAGCCTTTAAATCTGCATAGAAAAAGAGCCATTCATCTCTACCTGTTGAGTGACAAGTCTAGACTCAGAAAAAAGAGCGCACTAAAAAGACTAAGCACTTTCTATGCATGCCATGGTGTTTCTTTCAGCCTGCTGTCATTTTAAACACATGTTGGCATTTTCAAGTCCTTCACGGAACTGGAATTCACTAAAGCTCTTTTCATTCAATCTGTTTACGCTCGGATTTGTTGAGGAAAATGGCTAAACATGCAGAGTTTGTCCTCAGTAAGAGGTGTGTTTGTCTCCCGGTTGACGTGTTTGGTCGAATTGGTGTTAAATGGCACAGCAGGAATGACTGGCGGAAAGAAAGGCACGACAGCCCACATATATGCCAGCGCACAGCACACAGATCCTCATTAGGCTTCAGAAGCGACAGCGTCTTCAGAAACACATGAAGAGAAAGAGAGGGAGAGACTTGGCAGTACCGACTCTATATGGGGTCTGGTCAATGGTATATGCAACTGGATCTTTCCGCGTGGGAATTTACTGTAGCTTGAAAATAAAATAAGAGTAGACTTTTTCACGTTCCTTAACGTGCCTTACATCTGTTTGGCATTTAAAACTTGAGACTTAAGACTGTACGTTTTCCCCCAAATGCACTTCAGGAATAAATAAAACATTTGGGCTTTACAGCTGTGTCTTGGTCTCTTGTTGCCAAGCTTTATTTTGAAAGGCCTGAAGGTCCAGAACCTGAGCAGGAAGTCTTAAATTCAGGGATATAGAAGAAGAGGAGGAGGAGTTTGTGCAGCCAGATGGTGCTAAATACTGATTAAACCCTGGATCTTTGAACCCCGTAGATCTCTCCAATTAGCCATTGTGTGGAGGACAGAGTGAAGTGGAGAGGGCCAGGAGGCCCCCTGTGAGTCTTTAAGCCCGGCTTTGTCACCTGACACTTCCCCCGTGCTAACAGGCCTGCAAGAGACTCTTCAGAAGACTTTAAAACATTCGAGTGGGTGAATTTCAGTGTGACAAGTGTAGAGGGACAAGAGCCAGCAGGCACCGAGGAATGCTGGGACTCTGCGCTCAATGCTGGAGAAGCCTTGTGAGTGTGCGAATGCGTGTGTCTTTGTGCGCTTTCCTCCGTGTGGGAGTGAAAGCTCAATGAATGTTTGGATATCGCTCTTTAGTTGATAGATCTTTGGTTTTTAACACTGGTTTCAATGGTCCCACATAAAATCCAGAAATATATGGGTGATTCTATGAAAGGGGTTCATTTTTGACTTTGACAGGGTTGTACTGTATATAATTTTATACAAATATTTGTTAAATATTTGCTGTATCAAGAGAGAGAACATTTAAAAATCTATAAATAAAATATCATCCATCCATCCATCTGGACATGTAGATAATCTATTTTCATATTATTATGTTAATAAAGAGATCTATTAGTTGTAAATTATTTATTATACCATATTATACTTTTTTATTGCACAATTATTCATTTTAAGTTAGGAAAAGTGCATCTTGTGCAGCTTATTGCTAATATTTCTGTAAATGTTCAATTGTCATTACTGTTTAATTGCCAAATTAAATTTCTTATGAAAAACCTAAAACATGGGAAAAATATCATGGATTTCTTCATATGAACACATCAGCATTAACATATTGCAAAAGGTTTGCATCACCTATTCATTGTTAAAGTGTAAAAAATAAAAATAAAATAGATGAGACACATATGGCACCAATTGCGAAGAATTCCCTGGTTTTCCCATGCTTCATGTCCCTCTTTGACCTCTCGCTTTTCCATTTATGAATCCTGATGTGGGTCCTCCATCTGAAGCTGTAGCATAGTGTCAGATCTCTTGTTAATGCTGACCTGCTTTCAATTAGTTTGGAGAGAAAAGAGGATTAGCTCTGTTTTACCTGCAGCGGGGAAAAAGCCACATCTTTGGTCTGCCCGTGACAGCGCTGCTTAAGATCTTTCACTGAGTCCATCAATACTGCGCAGGGCAGCTTGCCAAGACCTGTTCCTCAAATAAGTCCTATACCCATTCACACTCGCTCAGAATGCAACCCATACCTGCCTTTGTGCGCACCATGCTCCAAGTCAAACACACACACATACAGGTAAATCCCACTTACCACCCATCTGTAAACTTCACCCTCCCTTCAGTGCGCTGACTGTGAGTGATGGCTTCTCCTTCTGGGCCTGAAAGTAATTCCTCTGAAGGGTAAATAAACCAGGAGAGCCTTTGTCTAGTTAACTCAAGGTCTGCAGAAATTGCCCAACAGCCTTCTCTTTATACCTGTTGAAAGAAAAAGTCACCCTGCGGAACAAATAGGGATGTTTCCATTACCCTAAGATCATGCGTATTCATCGAATGCTGTTTAAAAGGCCCTAAAACCTTAAAAACCAGCATGATAACATCAAAATTGCTCTTAGAGTCATTCTACAACTGAACAAGGATCTCCACGTTGAGTTCCTATGTTGATAGACGCTTGACCAGCAGCCTGTTGAGAACCACTGTATGCGTGTTAAGTGCGCACTAAAAAAACTGTGCTGAAAATGTCTGCTGACTGACGCCTGTTCACACTGTTTTCACGCTCCCTGCAGCCCTCTGGATGCTGCGGTTTGCAGAGCAAGGCCAAGCTGCTATCTCTTTATACATCACTAACAGCTTGTGATGACATTGAACCGACACAAAAGCTGATGTGCGTTCTTTCTTTAGAAACAAATTATAAACACAACTCCCCCACTGCATATGATCATGCCTGAAAAGCAAACATTGTTAGTAATGGAGCGATTGCAAAGCCTGTTTATTCATTGTAGCGTATATCTTTATTATATATATATATATATATATATATATATATATATAT
>CAIGQQ010000566.1:0-18875 GCA_903798035.1 Danio albolineatus
TATATATATATATATATATATAATAGCAATATAATATAAAGATAGAAAAAAAGCATTTAAAAATATAACCATTGGAACTCGTGCGCTGTTTCTGTGCTTTTTCTCTCCAAATATTATGAGCGATAAAGGGCATTTAAACTTGTTAAACAGAATCCAGCACTGTGAGTTCATCAACTCTGAACCTGGATGATGGAAGCTTTCAGCAGTGCTTCTGTAACCCTGACGGTCCTACGCCACCCAACCCGTTCCGAGCTAGTATCGAACCGGCAACCTTCCACATGGGAGTCAGTCGCTCTACCAAGGAGGCTTAAGGCCATGGCTTCTAGCGTCTATCGCTAGAGCACCTTTAGAGGGCAGAGGAGTGAGGTTTACCAGCTCAGCACTTCACTAGCTGGCCTCTGCTACACTCACCCCCCTAAACCTCACTCCCATCCGGGTCACAGCACCAATGTAACCCTGCCGGTCCTACGCCACCCAACCCGCTCTGAGCTAGTATCGAACCGGAAACCTTCCACATGGGAGTCAGTCGCTCTACCAAGGAGGCTAAAGGCCATGGCTTCTAGCGTCTGTCGCTAGAGCACCTTTAGAGGTCAGAGGAGTGAGGTTTACCAGCTCAGCACTTCACTGGCTGGCCTCTGCTACACTTCCAACGGAGCCGAACCCAGTTTATTGAGCTGCTGTCGGTGTTGACAAGAGGATTTCCCCTTGGGACACCAACAACAGGCACTACGTTATAATCACTGCCCTACAAACGCTTAACTTTCGCAACTTCATTCTCCCGAATCACGCCATTTGCAGCATCTTATTTGCGCGAATCGTGCCACTTGATGTCTGTTCGTGTCTTTGCATTGACATAACATGTAAAACACTAACGTTTGACACTTTATCCACATCTGGTGTGAACTCAGCATTAGTCTAGCATTAAATTCTCTGAGCACTAACAGTAATGATGATCACTTCTCATGTGTATTGCCTCTTCTTGTTGAATCTCTGAATGCCTCCTCAATTGTAAGTCGTTCGGACAAAAGCGTCTACTTAATGACTAAATGTAAGTGTCTGTGCAAGCTATTCAATCAGCAAAGAAACTTCTAACAACACAAACATTAATTTCAATGCCTTTCACTGCTACTATTATGTCTTATTAAATGCATACTACTTATATTTAGTCAATTTATGCGATATATATGATGCTTAAATGAACGTACTGAGAGTTTGTAACAGTTTATGATGTGTACAGCGTCACCTGAGGGTCATGTTAAGCTAAGTTTATGAGCTTTCACTTTGGACACTTTGATTTACCGCTTTTGGCCCACGGTATCTACAATAAAATGTCTGTGTGATCAAATCTAAGTAAAAAATAGCCATAAAAATGTGGGTGGGAAAGCAGATAGTCTTATTTCCTTATGAGTTTATTACACTTCTGATACAGCGACAGGTGATTTTAGAGTTGTACTATATTATGATGCCTTGTAAATTATGATTTGTTGCTTATTTTTATATAATTTTTGTTTTTGTTAAAATGAAAACCTCATTTATATATATATATATCAGATGTCTGTGTCCTGCATATTTCATCTGTTTTTTTATGTTTAATAGAGTTTATATTTTTTATTTTAAGTGAAACTAGCTGTTTTTCACTTTAATATTGACTTGATCCAGTAAGAATGTATTTTATAGAGGAAGTGATGTAATGAGATGTATTGTTTGGCTGTTTTTGAAACTGGATCACAAGCTATTTTGATTCAATACCTGGTAAAATATTCTTTACTCTGTTGATTTTTGCTCATGTATTAAAATAAAAGTCTTTGAAAACATCTGGATTTATCTCCTTTGTTTTACATGATCATCCATGTTCACAAAAGTGATTAGACTATATTATCAAACTAATATTAAAACAACATTTTTATTAACACAGCTCAAGAGACAGTTTTAGTTTCGTTTCTCTTGAAAGGTGCGAGGTGACAAAAATAGGACCCAAAAGCAGAAGTGAAGTCAAATTTATTTCAAAGAAGAATAACTTAAACAGGCCTTTTACGCAGGCCCGGATTAAGAATTCAGAGACCCCTGGGTGCAATGTCTTGTAGGGCCCCCTACCTGGCCGCACCCCTATAGTTGAATTATTATTATTTAAAAAAAAAAAAATCATCTGTAATGTATTGCCCACATTTTTACAATAAATGATATACAGTACATATATTACATATATATCATCTACAAAGATTTACCTTATTTTTAAAGCATACTTTGTAAGAAAAAAACACTAATAAATCTAGTGAAAATTCATGGATTTTAATATACTTGTTTAAGTTCACTGAAGCAGTACTAAAATATATATTTAAGGGTATTTTTAATGTATAACTTCTAAAAATGTATAATGCATATGATTTGGATATAAGACCTCTCCAATCTAATTTGATGAATCTGAGTCTTCCATAACAAATACACTTATTATTGATTCCTGCTTGTCTTCCTTGTGAAGAAGAGTAGGCAAAATCTGATATGTAGTGGGGGAAAAAAGAAGAACGTATTCGTCAGATGCTGGATTCGAACTGGGTTCAGGATCGATCGTGTCTAATGGCCCGTTTCCACTGAGTGGTACAGTACGGTACGGGTCGGTACGGGTCACCTTTATCAGGCTTGCGTTTCCACTGCAAAAGGGTACTCTTTTGGTGGGCGTGGCGTATGACAGAAAGTTTGTCGACGTCATTTTTCATTTCTATTCATTTATATCAAATAAATAAATAAATGCAGCATATATGAACACATACAGCCCCACACAGTCTCCGATGTTACCAAATTACAGAAAAACTACACACAGCAGACATGTATGCCTTATTTAGGTTCAAAAACAATACGAAATAGAGCCCCGTCTGTGCAAACCTCTCATCTGTGTCTTTAATCTTCACCAGTACATGCAGCCTCTCCGCCATTATTCTCTCGTTAGAGAGTAACTCCGTCATTCCCAGTTTATAATAGTCCAGGTTAAGATCTTTGTTATTTCAACTATTGACGCGCACGCGGGCACAAAACTCGCGCTTATGGGCTCGTAACCCATAAGAATCTGCTCTTCTCTCGGCTGTGTGGCTGTTCAAGAAGACGACAAGGTTTCTTTAAGCTTGGGTCGACCATGGCTCGTTATTATATGCTGATATTATTTCGGAGCATTGTCTCTCGGCTGTGTATTAAACATGGCGGGTCCTTTGTTTTCATTTTGCTTGTTGCGTGAGCAAATGACGTATCTCTGTAAGCCAATGGCGTTCAGCTGCGCGTCTAGCTCCACCTTACAACTCCCGTTCTGGGTTTGGTATATGTTCAGAAACGCTGGGTGAAACGCTAGTGTGGACGCAGATCGTTTTCATGCTAAAACCCCTTTTTAAAACTAAAACGCACTAGTGTAAACGGGGCCTAAGTAGCCCCCTCGCTGAGTGGCATGGACTGCTCGACTGGCTGGGGTGCACATTTGCTTTTAAAAAGACGAAATCCCCTTCACTGTGTAGTAGAACACCACCAGCTTTCCCACTGTGTGAACATTGGTCGGCCTCGGTACTTTTATAAGTCTTCATAAACGTTCCATCTACTCCTTGTGACAGGACAAAGTGATTAAAAATATCCCCGTAAGTTACCTCTGGCTCATATCGTCTACCAACATTAACGGTAACGATGGATGGGGTAGTATGAGACCATCTGATGGTTGCAGGGAGGTTTCACCGTACTCCCAGCTCAAAACATTCACTGAACTAGCATTATATGCTATTTTTCTAAAATTACAGCTAACTATACACTATGTCAGGGGTGCTCAACCCTGTTCCTGGAGAGCCACCCTCCTGCAGATTTCAGTTGCAACCCATATCAAACACACCTGTCTGTAATTATCAAGTGCTGTTCAGGTCCTAATTAATTGGTTCAGGTGTGTTTGATCAGGGTTGCAACTGAAATCTGCAGGAGGGTGGCTCTCCAGGAACAGGGTTGTGCACCCCTGCACTATGTAATGACTTTCCGGAACAGTCCTCTGATGTACTGTGTCAGCGTACAGGAAGTTGAATGACAAAATGTGGAAGAGTGAAGTGTTAAAAGTGGGCAGAATAAGGTCAATAGTGTCCCCATTAATATACTGGGGTGCACACAGACACAGGTGGAGCGCCCCCTGCTGGTCTTAACTAACACCACTTCAAAAAAAAAATACATAACAATACATATAATACATACATAAACGTATAAATGTTTATCGTTTTAAAAAATATATATATTAAAAACCCTTTAAGGATTTAAGATCATGAAAACTGCTAAACTTGTCATAACAGTCTTGTGAAAAGGGTCCAGTATATGTTCATACACAAACAACAGTAATAGTACTCAAGGGATGCTCTGGTAAATCCCCAAACATGTGCGATGTTATTGTTTTCTTAGAGAATGATGTGCCAAACTCTGCCACGCAGCCGTCTCGGCTAATGGAGAACGCTTCGACATGCCGTCTGAATATCTACCTGCAGGTTTCAGCATGTTCCCGTTATCCCGAAGCTCTCATTTCACGTGTAGTGTGTAAAAAGTCCCATTTCTGCACCTTTTCTTCCACTTTTTTCCTCTTGTCTTCCTCGCTGGTGGTGATGGAGGCCGAGGCATGTCTGCTCAGATTGTATCTCAGTACGTCAGGATCTGGCTTCCTCTGTGATGAATTGCTTCCAGTGAGTTTCATTTAGCCTCCGAGGACAAAATATCCTGCAGCAAAGGCCGGATATCTGCACATCAGCATGCTTAAGTGAGATGTATAGAGGCTGTAAAATGTAATGACTGAGACTGAATGATAACAGGGAAAACGAAAGAGGTTTTAGAGCATATTACACACATGCAATAAACAATAAAATATGCTTTTTGCTAGTCATTCATAAATACTGTAGAGTAAATCAGGTTCGATGTTCTCTTTGAGTCGATGGCTAAAGAAATATGAATTCATCAATTCTGAATGACTTGAAAAAAACACTATAGACATTTACAGGAAGTAATGAGCCATACTATAGTAAATTACCTGAATTAATAGGTTGTAGAGGGCAACACGGTGGCACAGTAGGTAGTGCCGTCGCCTCACAGCTAGAAGGTCACTGGTTCGAGCCTCGGCTGGCTCAGTTGGCATTTCTGTATGGAGTTTGCATGTTCTCCCTGTGTTCGCGTGGGTTTCCTCCGGGTGCTCCGGTTTCCCCCACAGTCCAAAGATATGCGGTATAGGTAAATTGGGTTGGCTAAAATTGTCCGTAGTGTATGTGTGTGAATGAGATGGATGTTTCCCAGAGATGGGTTGCGGCTAAAAGGGCATCCATTGCGTAAAACAAATGCTGGATAAGTTGGCGGTTCATTCCGCTGTGGCGACCCCGGATTAATAAAGGGACTAAGCCGAAAAGAAAATGAATAAGTTGTTGATGTTTTGTGGACTTGGAGAAGGCATTCAACTGTGCCCCTCATGGCATTCTGCACTCTAAAAAAAAGGTTCCTTGAGGTTCTATATAGAACCCTAGGGTTCTACACTTGGCCAGTAGAACCTTTTACCCAAAAAATGGTTCTATTTAGAACCCTTTGAGCGCAAAGAACCTTTTTGATTAAAATGGTTCTATAATTTATAATTTATAACACACTTATATAGTAAAGATTATAAACTAATTATAAGCTATAACACAGAGAGACAAAGCTTTTCGAGTCAAAACCTAATAAAACGACCGCTATGGTCAAAAACCTAATCAATGTATGATGGGATTTTTGTTTCATGCAGGTTTGTACATTACCATATAACTAATATTTATATATGCTTAATATTTAACATTTTTGACGAATTATTTTGTGAGATAAATAAAATAATCAGACTGTTCAGTGTGTTGTAGTTTAATAATTTATTTTAAACTAATAATCATGATAACTTCACTCTTAAAAATGATGTGTTAAAAATTAACACAAAATATGTGTTAAACAGTTCGTAACACATCTTGTGTTGCTACAGACACATTGTGTGTTAATATTGTGCTTAGCTGTTTACACAATGGCTGTGTTAAACCAAAATCCCTTTCTATAGTGTTTGGTTTTACTACATTTAAGCAGTACACATACTGTATAAAATGCACATTTATTTTACCTGCAGTCAAAGGGCGATGTCTACTGTATTTATGTAATTTAATTATCATGTTGGCAATATAAAATAAGTATTTGACTATACCTGGGTGAAATGTACGCGCTGTGAACGTGCGCGCGCGCGCTAAGTGCATGCGCAGTGACGTTCATTTTCAACCGCTCCCACGGACCTGTCGGATATGAAGCTCTCTGCCTCAGGTGAGTGAAATTAATTACAATTCGTCTACGAAAGTCAATATGTTTTCCACCTTTCTTAAGAGTGTTTTGTGTGTGTGCAAGGAAAGTGCTAAGAACTTTCGGTCGGCAGCTGATGCGTATAAAGAGTCACATTCAGACAGCTTTGAAACAGTTTGAATCTATTTTATTTGCTTGTAACGTCTTTAAACTAATACTGCTGTTGATCAGCGCCACCTCCTGGACTGATCATTTTTTAAAAATGTGATCTAATGGGATGGAAAACATCTGCATGCTGTGAGGCATTTTCCCCTCATTGTCAGACGGCATCTTGTGCCAATTTAGTGAAGCCTTGTCATCGCTAAAGTCAACATTTTCTATTTCTTTCAAATATATAACCAACACAAGCAAATGTCATTCACCAAAATGTTTGACACACAAACAACTAGCGCACTGTACTGTCCCACTGACATATCGATTGAACAAGTGAAAGTAAAGTGACATTTTGAAATGACAGAAAAACACATACTGTGGTAAATACTACACAATACAAACTAACTAAATGAAATATAACTGCTCGAGATTAGAATCAACATGCAAATCAGCCAGCAGAATATCATTAACAGACTTTTAATCATGGGCGTAAATCTCATTTAACACTAGGGGGGTTTGCTTGAGCAATTTTTTGAGGGGGACACAAATAATACAGTCAAATTGTACTTATACAGATATGTCCCCACAGTTAAAACCTTTGGTTCTATCATTATTATTGCAGCATGGAGACTGTCATTATGGTTTTTTTAAAAGTTTTTCTCAGGTTCAATGACTGCAGATTTTTCTTCAAATTGTTTATGTTGTGTACGGTCAGCAGACTGACTCCTGAAGCTGAAGACATGCAGGAAAAGAGGTTTTCCAATCTCATAATAACTCATTTGTTTACATTACACTGTTTAAATGGACAGATCATACTGTAAACTGGTGAGCCTGTGAGGTTTATCTGCTAAACAGCCACAACTCTAAACACATTAAAGAAATTGCTCATTCAAATAAAACTCTGTCATTATCCCTTCACCCCCTTACCTGACACTGTACATCTGACTGACCCTGCTCTGCTGTCCCTCAATATTTTCCTTCTCCTTTGCCTGTGTCGGATATTGTGACATTAGTATTTTCATAAGCGCTCATTCTTAAAGCCAAATTACCTTAAAATGTGAACTTTTTGTATTTGTTGGCATTTAAGTGTTAAGTGTCCACTTTCCTTTTCTCTGTCGTTTTATCACTGCAAGATATGATTAAACCCAATGGTAATCCAAAGTGCTTTACATGAAGAACATAAAACTATAAAAATCATCACAACAATAAAAACAAGGAACTAAAAATTGTTTCTAATTAATTGTCATGTACGAACAGAACAGAAATTGATTATACAAAAATACAGTGGGGTCAGTTCAGACGTAGCACAGTGCTCATTTAGCAAATGCACAGCTACAAAATATGCTAATTGTGGCCGTTAATGTTGTTAACATTATGCCAACTCGTCACAAATAAAACAATGCATGGGAAACGGCTTTGGGCGCGTTAGCTGCAGAGCACTTTGCAACAAGCTAACGCTATCGTTATTAGATAATAGTAATATTTCAATCGCTAATATAGCAGACACATGGAAAATACATCGGTAATCAGCATTTTTACCGCATTTTAGTCTGTATCAACAACATTAAAGAGAATAGCTTTATTTACAGTGAATAAAGTTCCCTCCTTACTGGCGATCATCTAGAACTGAGCACACCTGACTTCTGTGTGTGTGTGCGCATAGTCGGAGAGATGAACCGGGAAAGCGGGCAGTGGACCAAACCACTGTGAGAAAGAGGAGGGGGAACTCAACAGTTTCTAAACGCATTTTAAATGCAAAATGCATTTTTTTTACTACAAATACAATTATTTTAGGTATAGATACATATATTTTTCACAATACAGAGTGCAAGTTTTTTAAAACTTTTTTTTGGGAGGGGGGGATAACCCTCGGATGGGAGGAGACATGTCCCCCTGTCCCCCCTGGCATTAACGCCCCTGCTTTTATTGGTGGTTTTTGTAAATTGCATGACTTAAATACCTTTTAAGTTTCAAGCCACTCTGGTTTGCTACAATGCAGTGAAGTATTGTGTGTGTGTGTGTGTTTCTGACAGCAGACACGTGAACTAGGAGGAACTAGGAGGTTTTCCTCTTGCGCTTGAACCACATTTAACAGATTATAACGGCTTGAACACACACCTTTCAAAGTTGTGTGTCACAAAAACACTCCGTAACCCATTAAGAACAAATTACCTGTTGTAAACGCTGTAAATGGAAGTTGCTATTGGTGCTTTTGAAAACACTGTCGGTTGGGTTTAGAGAAGGAGAAGGGTTGGGTGAGTCGATCGGTCAGTCAGCAAGTTAGGGCGTACTCACACTATGCTATCCGATTGTGCCTCCTCCTCTCTCTCCCCCGACGGCCCGCACTCACACTGCGTTTTAAGCATCCGTACCCAAGCCCGCTTACGTCATTATAGTGCGACGTACTCAAGATAAACAGGAAGAGCTACGCTGAGCACGTTGAGCACAATGGAGTCCACGGCTTTGTTAAGTTTGTATGTGATTTCTTTTTTTGAGTCGTTTGCTCAGCAGTGGTGCACAACCCAGTCACAGCATAATGTTGAACAGGTCTATCGCCTTTGTGGCTCGGAAATTTTCACGAAATCGTGCTGCTCGTGCGTCGCAGCAAGTGACGTTGCGTCCTCAGTTTTGGGCTCAGGCGCGCTTGGAACTCACACTATAGCGTACCGCGCCTGAGCCCAAGTGAACCGGGCTTAAGCACACCTCTTCCAACCGGGCCTAAGCACACCTCTTCCAACCGGGCCAGGGCCGGCCAAACGAACCGTGCCTGAGCCCGATTCAGAGCGCTCACACTTCTCAAACGATCCGGGAAACGGGCCTGAGCACGGTTCGGATAGCATAGTGTGAGTACGGCCTTAGTCAGTCGACAGCGGCCTCTGGTGGATCTACTTAAGAACAGCAGGCGTTAAATGGCACTCGCGAGAGAAATTTGACATCTGAAAAAGCGTACACAGCGGCCCCTGGAGGATTCGTGAAAATAAAAACTGCTAATAAAGTACCTCCTGGGACGTATTTGGGGGCTCTATGTATTTGGGGGCGTATATGTATAGTGGTAAGTTTTCATAGTGAGCCTGGATTGCTTTATTTTGGTGAAAGAAGTTAATTTGAAGACTGTTAGAAAGCAGTAGCCACTGACACACATAGTAGGAAAAACAAATACAATGGAAGTCAATGGTTACCGGTTTCTGACGCTCATCCAAATTCCTTCTTTTGTGTTTAATAGAAAAAATAAACTCAAACAGGTTTAAAATAAAGTGGAGAACAAATAAATGATGACAGAGTTATTCTTTTGGCTGAACTATCGCTTTAATGAATCATTCACGAAGACATTTGACAAGCTTTTTCACCGATGATCCTTTCGCTAAACTACAAAAATAAAAGTCTTTTACTGAAAATGATCAGGGCATAAAGCAAACTATTATCATCATGGATTAACGCATAAAAACTAGTTCAGGTGTGCGATAAGCTCTTAATAAAGCATAACTTCAGGAAAGCAAACACTATCTTAATATGTGGGTCAGGAGAAATATTTAGGCCACGAATGTAAAAGCTTTATTATGAAGCGCAGCTCTTCTTGTTTAATGTATTTCCATTGTGTTTTAATCCGATACAACTGTTATCAGTGCAATTGGTGGTTTCAGGAATGCATACAAGGCTTACAGGGATTAGATTTCTTCTTCAAAGGGGTGTTTCTCCATTCTGAACATGTTGAAGATCAGCTTTAACATGCAGGAAATCTCGATGCCAATCAGTGAGCAATGATTAGACTATGAGAAGCACTGAGATAAGAGGAACAACTATGGAGGAAATTGGAAATTAATGAAGAAATTAGACTTGCAACTCATCTTCAGGCCTATTTAGACTTTAGTGAGGCTTTGACTGCTAGGTTTTTTTGGACATATGTTGATTGTGGGGCTTAGCTGTCGCCTCACAGCAAAAAGATTGCTGCTTTGAGTCCCAGCTGTGCCAGTTGGAATTTCTGTGTGGAGTTTGCATGTGCTCCCCATGATGCCGTGGGTTTCCTCCGGGTGCTCCAGTTTCCCCCACTGTCCAAACACATAAGCTATAGGTGAATGGGGTAAACAGAACTGTCGGTAGTCTATGTGTGTGAATGAGTTTATGGGTGTTTCCCAGTACTTGGTTACGGCTGGAAGGGCATCCGCTGTGTAAAACATATGCTAGATTAGTTGGCGGTTCATTCCGCTGTGGTGACCCCTCATAAATAAGGGTCCAAGCCGAAGGAAAATGAGTGAATGAATGACTGCGCTGCTGATTTTATTTAGTTGCATTGCATTCATGGGTTCGACTCCCACAGCATGCAATGTATGCGCTGATCAAATGCTCAATTTTATGCATAAATACATAAACATAATTGCATTCAATTGCATGTTTAGAGGGTGACACGGTGGCACAGTAGGTAGTGCTGTCGCCTTACAGCAAGAAGGTCGCTGGTTCAAGTCTCGGCTGGGTCAGCTGGCATTTCTGTGTGGAGTTTGCATGTTCTCCCCGTGTTCGCGTGGGTTTTCTCCGGGTGCTCCGGTTTCCCCCACAGTCCAAAGATATGCGGAACAGGGGAATTGGGTAAGCTAAATAGTCCGTAGTGTATGAGTGTGAAGGAGAATGGATGGATGTTTCCCAGAGATGGGTTGCAGCTGGAAGGGCATCCGCTGTGTAAAACAAATGCTGGATAAGTTGGCGGTTCATTCTGCTGTGGCGACCCCGGATCAATAAAGGGAATAAGCTGAAAAGAAAATGAATAAATGAATTTTAAGGCATCACAGTGGCGTAGTGGGTAGCTCGATCGCCTCACAGCTAGAAGATCGCTGGTTCAAGCCTCAACTGGGTCAGTTGGCATATCTGTGTGGAGTTTGCATGTTCTCCCTGTGTTGGCGTGGGTTTCCTCCGGGTGCTCTGGTTTCCCCCACAAGTCCAAAGATATGTGGTACAGGTGAATTGGGTAGGCTAAATTGGCTGTAGTGTATCTGCGTGAATGAGTGTCTATAGATGTTTCCAGTGATGGGTTGCTGCTGGAAGGGCATCCGCTGTGTAAAACATATGCTGGATAAGTTGAAAGTTCATTCCGCTGTGGATTAATAAAAGCACTAAGCCGAAAATGAATGAAAGAATAAATGAATGAATGAATGAATGAATGAGATTAAATTTACTGTAATATAAGTTTAAAGCTATGCATACTTGTTTTATATAAGTTTGTTTCTGGGTTAAAGGTTAATAAAGTTAAAAAAAAAGTTTCTGGGAAAAGTTACAATCTTCATACCAAAAATAAGCTTGGGCTATACTCTGTTAAAAGCATTAGCTCTCGGCAAAAAGATGTTAAGCTTAAGACAACACGAGTATAATCCTGTTTTAATTATGATAATCCTTTAATTTCATACCCCTTAGGAGGTCAGGAGGAATCTATTTTTCAGCAGAAAAATAATAATAGATACTTCTGAGCCATTCATTCATTCATTCATTTTCTTTTCGGCTTAGTCCCTTTATTAATCTGGGGTTACCACAGCAAAATGAACCACCAACTTATCCAGCAAACGCAGCTTCCAGCTGCAACCCATCATCACTAAAGTAAATTGTCCATAGTGTATGTGTGTGAATGAGTGTGTATGGATGTTTCCCAGTGATGGGTTGATAATAAAAGGACTAAGCCGAAAAGAAAATGAATGAACGAATGAAAATGTACGTAATGTGTATTTGCAAATATTACCATCAAATATCAGATTTCTATACAGACATAACTCTAGGGAAATACTTTTAATACGCTAATTTGATGCCCAAGAAATATTCTGACAATAATCTATGTTTTTAAAGAAAAAGCCAGTCACATTTTTTGATCAAGTGAATGCTCATTAAAGGGGACCTATACGCTGTTTTCGTGTTGTCGCCATTATAAAACATGAGAAGAAACCTGGAAGTAGGATCAGTACTGTAAACATTGCTACAACATGCTGTGTTCTACAAACCTCCAGCTGTTGCTGCGATTTCAAAATGCAGTAATGGTGTAAACATCACTTTAATATCATTCTGTTCAGTTCAATTTAAACAATTAAAAGCATATTAGATATCAAACAACGTCACAATCTCTTTAAGAGCAATACGCTTAAGAGTCCTCCTAGGCTTCAGTTCATGGCACCAGGTAAACACTGTGGGGGGCTTCCCTGCTTCAGCCTACGTAAACCGGTGAGCGATAAAACACTGCAGTCCTCTGTAGCACACCCTCATGTTGTCTGTAGTGTTGTGGTGGTGTACTGAAGTTTTAAAATCGTCCATTTCCCGCTAACATTTAAGCGCCGCTGAGCGCGTTCTTGAACAGCTGATTTGCCATAATATTCACCAGTGCTCAACAGAAATGACTGTGATTGGCTCTGAAGATCATCAGTTCACCGCTCTTCATCAAGTGTGAACACAGATAGACAGACACTGGAGCGTTTTAAAGCCGTGAAGATCAGTCAACTCATCAAGCGGATCGCTCGTCTGTGTTTGCACTCAGTAAACATCAGCTAAGTGCCGCAAGAGCGGTGATCGGCCGCCATCGGCCAATCACAGTCATTTCTGTTGAGCACATGAACACAGTAGCTGCGTCCCAAATGACACACTATACACTATGCACTTATGCACTATGTACTTATGCACTATGTATGTAGTGCTGTCCCAAATGGAGCACTAATGGCTTTTTTACTAAGCGTAAGTTTAAACCGTTTCCCTGATGACATTTGACGGTTGCCAAATTAGAGAAATAAATGACCAAAATACCTAATAATACCTGGCATGACTATAACCGCATTCACCATCGGGAGGCGCTATAATCACTCTTGTTAGAGAAATTTGCTTTCACAGTCCAAAATAAATAAAGTTATCCAACATGTGCGCTCGGCAGCTCCGCCTCTTCCGTTACGTGTGCAAAGCTACGGTCATTGAGTACCTGAAGTGTCCATCATTACACACTTCATATTACCGGTGGAATGAGTGCATCATCCGGGTAATTAAAGTGCACTTATTATTTTTACAGTTTTGAGTGTGAATGCACTTATTACACTATTTATACTACAAAATGGCGTAGAAAAGTGCACAAGTATGCCATTTGGGACGCAGCTAGTGGCAAATCAGAGCTGTTTAAGAACGCCATCAACAATGCTTAAATGTTAGCAGAAAATGGACGTTTTTTTACATTTCAGAACTGAACTTGTCGTGACGAGTCTAATATAGTGAAAGAAGCAGTTTATTAACTTGAGTTTGATAAATGGCATCTAAAACGTGTGTTTGGGAAAGAAAACGTTAGCCAACTAGTGCCATTTCTCTTAACTTGGCTGAAAATGAGATCTGATATCCCTTTTTATTTTCACTATTCATTCAGAACGGACCTTCGGGTCACTCGGACGGCGGTGAAAGTATAAATTTGTTTCACTATCTCTTCGCTGGTAAGATGTACAGCCAGGTACTTAACATTCCTGTGTGACTCAGGCGATATTTCTGGGTTTCTTCGCACCGCAGCCTTGATTTTACTGTTTAAAATGGCGTCCACGTAAAATCAGTCTATTATGCGCCATTTTACAAGATGCAAATAAGTAAAGTGTAAAATTTCAGCTCAAAATACCACACAAATAATGTTTTATAACTCTCTAAAACTGCCCCTTTTTTATTCTTTGATCTGAATTGTTCTGTTTTGGAGACTGTCGCTTTAAATTCAAATGAGATTGTGCTCTTTTGGAAAGAGGGCGGAGCTACAGACGCCTATGTGTCAGCATAGTGGCAGATTCCAAAACAAGACTAACAATCTATGCTAATGAACGAGAGATGGTCAGTAATGGGCGTGGCTTTCCATGACACGTATAAAGGGAGAACGTCAATCAAAGTGTTTCTGCAGACTGTTTTGATCAAGTGTGATTATAAATAATAAAATTAATACATTTGTACCTATAGAAGCTGCTTGTATTCACACACTGCTGCCACACATCTGCATTCAAACCCCTTATAAAAGTGATTTTTGCATAATAGGTGCCCTTTAAACATATTTTATCTAAAAGATTTCCTCCAGATGTGCTGATAAAGAGGTCTTTTTAGTGTTTTTTTGGCATGTTTGAACACAGATCGCTGTTTTTGCGGAAGATCTGCATGTCTGGATGTCTTCAGTTGCTCAATCATTTGACAGAGCAGATAAATGTCAGATCAGATCTGGATGTGCTTTATTTCACTGCAGGGCGGATCAAACAGTAGAAGCTGACTCATATGCTTTCATATGTCTTGTATAGGTTTCATAAAAAAAATTACAGTGAATCAAAATGAAAAGAATTTGGCGCAGGTTTGAGCAGTGTTGTGATTGATGAAACGTGGGTGTGAAAAGTCGAGATAGGATGACATTAACCGCTTCATCGTGGCGTTTCATGTTGATGACAGCAAGCACCTTCGATCTGTTTTGTCAACACTGCATCTATTAAAAACCATAAATTATGGCTGACGGGTCATTCGGGTGCCATTTAAATCACTGAAACGCTTGGGTGTAAACTTAGGTGAATAACTGATGCGTACCATGCCATAGATATTTACATTAGATGTCGCCTATGCTATTGTTGTCTATTGGAAGGAATACATCAATAGAGCCGCCATTTTGGTATATGCATATATAAATGATCTTGAATTTTCCCAGTGGTCAGGATGCAAATAATTTTTTTTTAAATACGAAAATTATAACTTTACATAATTTTTCTACATCTATAAAGCATGTAGAGCATCTAGAGCATGTGTTTGTGTGCATGGAAATGTATACCATCCATCCCCCCCTGTTAAATTAGCCGACAATAATACAAGTTTCTGACACCGTTTGCTGATTTTATTCAACAAAACTAACATAAGCTGAGTTTTTAGGGTAAGTTGGTGTTACTTTGCCTTATCGTCAGTGCAGTAAGAGACTGTATTATCATCAATAATGTCACTTGTTTAGCACAAAAGTTCATGACATACAAAATCGTAAAAAATGATATCTTACCTATGAAGGGTTATTCTTTTATGCTTTGTTTTCTTTGTTCGCTCGTTACTACACCTGTATGTAGCGGGAAAGTCCAGCATCTTTAGACTGGCTTTAGTCTTGACCAAGTGCTGTTAGATGACTTCTGTCCTTGGAGCACTGTACAAATGTGGCTATTACTCTATTAACGTATGCGATATCTAGTGTATATACAGTGGTGGAAAGAGTACTGAAAAATCATACTCAAGTAAAAGTACCATTACTTTCCCAAAACTGTAGTGCAAGTAGAGTAAAAGTATCTGTAGTAAATATTACTCAAAGTATGAGTAAAAAGACCTTTTAGAAGTACTCAAGAGTAGTGAGTTTTACACTGTAGAAAAGTTGATGCGTTTACAGAATGTTACGTTTACACATCCCTGCACAAACAACATGTGGTGTATTTAGAGATCTTCCTATTTTCGTTCGTTCCTTCCAACCTTCCTTCAATTATTTGTTTGTTCTCTCCTTCATTCATTCATTCGTTTGTTCCCTCCTTCCTTCGTTCACTCGTTCGTTGTTCATATTTTTGTTGCTTCCTTCATTAGGTCTTTTGTTCATTCATTCATTCGTTCGTTCCTTCTTTCCTTCCTTAGTTTGTTTAGGCCTTCATTGAATCCTTCCTTCATTTATTTGGTTCTTTGATCCTTCCTTCTATTCCTTGTTCGGTCCTTCCTTTTATTTGTCCCTTCTTTCCATTCTTCATTTGTTCCATTAGTGATAGTTTAAGGCTGTTTGGTGATTTCAGTCATCATACAGTCGACATCCATCATTTTCAGTGACATGCAGTCTATAAACAGTCTCTGGATCATTGCGTGTAAATGTTTGGACATCTTCTTGGACATTTTTAATGTTTCCAATATTGCTGCATTTATAAAGCGCCCATGTCTTGAGGTTGTGCAGTATGAGGTGACTTACATTCTATGTGTGATTTAATTGGACAGGAATCACAGGACTGATCTTTCTACTTTAGACAATGACCATAGACAAGAAAGAAATAAAGTAGTGACTGCAGGTTGAAGGAAAGTAGTGGAGTAAAAGTACCGATACTGCACTAAACATGTACTCAAGGGAAAGTAAAAGTCCACATTTATAAAACTACTTAGTAAAGTACAATTCCTGAGAAAAACTACTCAATTACAGTAGTTTGAGTATTTGTAATTAGTTACTTTACACCACTGTGTATATATCTATGGTACTATGCTACTACACAACTGGCATTTCTTAAATGGTCTTTAAAGTCCACTTAAATTCAAAGTTTGCAATGTTTATTTTGCTGGCTCACAGTGTTGTTCTTAATGTGAATAATGAATCCATGCAAGTCAATCTACTGAAAAAAATGAGTTTGTTGTGGCAATCTTCAATTGAAGTCTGACCATTTGCTTCCGCGTTTGAGGTGGTGGTCCTTCTGTTGACGTCAACCTGAGTGTTACCATAGGCCCCGTTTACACTAGTGCGTTTTAGTTTTAAAAACGGCGTTTTAGCATGAAATCGATCCGCGTCCACACTAGCGTTTCACCCAGCGTCTCTCAACAGACCTCCCTCCACCAGAAACGTATATCACGTGACCATTCGAGCACTCTGGGCATGCGATTTCAAGTATAAACAGGAAGCTTGTGTCTCGCTCGGCATTTGGTTATTGTTAGACAACAAACGCTGGTTGAACGATGAACGCGATGGCAAAGAAAGCAAGAGAGGTCTTTTTGAGGACAGACGACGAGGTCGAGTTGTTACTTAAAGTAACAAATTAATATAAAACTTCCATGGCTATCGAAAATACAGTGTTTACAGTGAAGGCTGGTCTGCCGTCTGCCGGTGACGTTATAGCCATGTGTGCTTGACGAATAAGGGAAGGTTACGTAATGACCAAAAAGCCCCAATCACGTAGCGGATCTCAGCAGCCACTCCTCCGTTTTCAAAGGTCTCCGTTTTCCCACGTCCACACTGAGACGGAGCAGCAGCATTTTAGAATGAAAACGGCCTCTCCAGCGTTTCCAAAACGCTTCGTTTTCACGGCTTAAAAACTCCGGCGTAGTGTGGACGGAGCAAAACTTATGCGTTTTAAAACGAAAATGCACTAGTGTAAACAGGGCCATAGGAACTGCATATTAATACACTCTCTAACCTTTAAGCAAGGACTATAGAATACACAAGACGTGTCTCTTGTATAGTTTTGAATGGGGAAAAATGTTACTGTCAATATGGCAAAAGAAACCCCGCCTACTAGTACAGGAGCCAATCATCGATCGCCATAGACTGACATTTCTCCAGAGGGGGAAGCTCAGACCAGACGTGTGCTTTTAACAACGTGTGTGGTCAACAAACACTGGAATCACAGCGAATACTTGCTTCTCAGACATAACAATTATATCCACATAAAGCTTGAAGTCTGTGCTTTTAAATGAACCAACTACACCTGAAAATAAAAGTTTTTTGGTTTTGTAATCTGTATGAAACGAACGCGAGGTTCAGTCTGTCCTGTCAAACGCACATCACATGACAGCAACTACTCAAACGCCCACAAGGATGATAATGTGTATCACAGCCATAAATGAGGTTGGTGTCATGATCTCGTTTCTTTCAAGTGCGTATGTGCATTAGCTCGAGCAACCGATTTTATTTGATCGGACGTTTAGAAGTGAAATGGCTGTTGTTTAATTTTATTGGTGATGTCAAATATGTAATGTCATTGTAAGCTTGGCAAACAGGTGTTTCTAAGATGGTCGCCAAGTGAAATGGTTTGCTTTAAAAAGACTTTGCCATTAGTTTACTATGAGGGAATGATGCAAAAGAAAACCCCGCCCCCTACTTAATATTTCATTTCAGTTAAAAGTACATCGACAACACCAGAGCCAGCCCAAGGCACAAGCGAACTAAGCGGCTGCTTAGGGCCCCGTGGCCACTAGAGGGCCCCCAAGACTGCATAAAATGACTGACTTTCCTATTTGTTTTACGGTACTTGTTGGGTTATGGATTATGGGTCGAACAAAATATCGATATGCCGATTTATTGTGTTATTTTCTACCAGGGATGCTTTAACGATACTCTGGCACCAAGTTTGGATACTTATCTAAATGTACAAAAGGTCTGAATTAATTAATCAGTACACTGCAGCCATTTACCGCTTTAGCTGCAGTACACCATAATGGCAGTTCAACAATACCGAGATGAACCTGCATCATTTAAACTAGAGATGCCCAAAGTAGGGCCCGCGGGCCGCAGTTGGCCCATTGTAACCTTTGATTTGGCCCACCATCCCATCTGGGAGAAGAGTGGGAAGGAT
The DNA here is from genome assembly GCA_903798035.1 of Danio albolineatus. Classification (NCBI taxonomy): domain Eukaryota; kingdom Metazoa; phylum Chordata; class Actinopteri; order Cypriniformes; family Danionidae; genus Danio; species Danio albolineatus. The sequence continues at coordinate 18,732 of CAIGQQ010000566.1, forward strand.
GGAGAGGGTTGGGGTGAATGCCTTAAGAAGGGATAGTCATTTCTAATTTGACATAACTTTTAATAATAATAATAATAATAATAATAATAAGTTTTATTTATATAGCGCCTTTCCATAGCTCAAGGCACTTTACAAAAAAAAAAA
>CAIGQQ010000582.1:0-33739 GCA_903798035.1 Danio albolineatus
AACGCTTCGATCTACTAATAAAAAATTAATAGTAGTCTATTTAATGCTCCACAATCCACGACCTTGCTCCTACACCCCACACCATACTGTGCTCACCCTGCCCTTTTTATAGCAGGTGAACTGGTATGGAATGGCTCGTACCATCACAACAGGTAAGTATATTCATAAACATTTCTTGGTATACACTGCATTTTCATACTAACGATCTTTCCACCATAAATAATGTTTTCTATATTTTTAGGTCTCCCTTTGTTTATTTGTCCCGGCAATCTTTCTGTAACGAATGAGGCAGAGTCTCATTCATCCCACCACCAGAGGGAGCTTTCTCCAGTATATTGACTCTACACTTCCTTGATGGTACTTCCTGTTACCACCATATATAAACACAGTGTGTAGACCTTCTCTTTGCGAAGTATGTACCAGTAAGTATGTGCCAGTAAGTATGTGCCAGTTCCACTGCCTTAGCAAGCGTATCCTTTACTATTGTGTTTGCCTTGTTGTTATAATCTTTGCCTGCCTTTTGACCACTGCTTCTTTGGATTTTGAAATCTGCTTTGTTTGCTTGTTTTGGACTGCCTCATTGTTTGTACCGACATTTGCCTGTTTTTGACTACGACTCTGCCTGTTAATTTCTGCTTGTTTATTAAACCTCCAGCATTTGGATTCACACTGTTTCCATGTCGTCACCTACGGCTCCCTCACAGAATACTTGGATGAACATGGATCCAGCGGAGGTCTTTCGACTACTATCAGCTTACAGTTACCAAAGCGAATTACTATCTGGTTACCAAGAACGTTTAGTTCAACTGCAGAGTACAAACGACAGCCTCATGCAATACCTTTATGCTCTTCCTGCTCCCTACAGCTCCCCGTTTGATGGCTCTCCTGAATTATGCAGAGGCTTCATTCGCCAGTGTAAGATATTTTTTACAAGTCAACCAGAAACCTATGGTCATGATACCAAGAAGTATGCAGTAATGATGTCATTGCTAACTGGTCGAGCTTTAGATTGGGCATCGGCTGTGTGGGAGAGTGATTTAAACATGCAGTCCTCATTTGACCATTTTATTTTCCAATTGAACAAGGTTTTTGGGTATCCTGAGGGAGAACAGGATATTTCAGGACTTTAGCAGCACAAAGTGGTTGGGATGCTGTTGCTCTCAAAGCTGTGTTTAAAAGAGGATTAAATACACAATTGCAAGCAGAATAAGCCTGCTAAGCTGTTGATGTTTCCTTTAATGAGTTCATCACATTGGCCATTAAAATGGATAATTTAATGCGCAACACTCCACGTTTGCGTCAGAGTTTTGTGACTAAACTGGAACCAGTTTCACCCAAACAGGTCTCCCCAAAACCCATGCAGATCGCTTCCACACTTCTTTCCACTGAAGAAAGGAATCGACGACAACAGGAGAACTTGTGCTATTACTATGGAAATGATAACCGCCGTAATGCAATATGCCCTCTCAAGGCCAAGAAGAACCTTACACATCCATACCCTGTGAGTACAATTGAAACCCCTAATCGATGAAGTTTCCTTTTGGAATGCAAAGTTAAATTTAATAAGGTTATTCAATGTGTTCCAGCATTAGTAGATTCAGGATCTGCAGTAAATATCATCAGCCAGGAACTCACTGAAAAACTCCAACTTTCTTCTAACCCATGTGTTCCAACAATTAACATAACCACAATAGATAATGGCCCCATTGGATTAAACCTCCTGGAACAATGGTGAGCTCACCCAGTGGTCTAACTATTGTATAAATTATTGTCTAACCAAGAAATGATAATTTCCATGCCTTTCTACCAGCATAGAAAGCCCAGAAACTGGAGTTCAATCTAAACTCCCAGCCAACTATTAAGAATTTGCAGATGTCTTCAGCAAAGCTAAGGCCACGCAATTGCCCCTCATAGACCTGTTGACTGTGCAATTGAACTACTACCAAACATGTCTCCTCCCAAGAGTAAGGTGTATCCTCTTTCATGCCCTGAAACCCAAGTCATGGAGAATTACATAGAGGAAGCCCTTGCAACTGGCTACATTCGACCCTCTACCTCACCAGCAGCCGCAGGATTTTCTTTGTGGAAAAAAAAGGTGGCGGTCTTCGTCCTTCGTCCGCATTGATTATCGGGGGTTGAACAATGTCACAGTTAAATACAGATACCCATTGCCACTCGTCCCATCTGCATTGGAACAGCTAAGAGAGGCTCATATCTACTCCAAACTCGACCTCTGGAGCGCCTATTATCTAGTTCGAATCCGAGAAGGAGATGAGTGGAAAACAGCCTTTTTGACCACTAGTGGGCACTATGAGTATCTTGTTATGCCGTATGGGCTAGCAAACTCGCTAGCAGTCTTACAATCATTCATTAATTAAATCTTTCATGATTTATTAAATAAATGCGTTATTGCATATATTGATGACATCCTAATCTATTTCCCCAACCTATAGCAACAATTTAAAGATGTAAAAACTGTGTTAACTCGTTTACAACAACACCAGCTGTTTGCCAAGCTTGAAAAATGAGAGTGTCATGTCTATAAAACATAGTTTTTAAAATACATTGTCAGCCACCAGGGATTAGAAATGGATGAATCAAAGATTTAGGCAGTCACCGAATGGCCTCTTCCCAAGACAATAAAAGAACTCCAACGATTCCTAGGGTTCGCCAACTTCTATCGACAATTCATTCGTGGATACAGTTCCATCGCAGCACCTCTCACATTACTCCTAAAAGGTAAACCAGGAAAATTAACATGGAATCCAGCCGTTGTCAAGGCTTTTGAGCATCTAAAAACTATCCACATAGCAAAATATCTCTGGCCCACACAATCAGCTTTTGCTTGGCCCACATGCCGCAGTGAATTACGGTACATGACTGGACCAAGTCTAGCTTCCAGACAAGGGCCAAACATGGACCATATCTGGGCCAAGACTCAGCCAAGTTAATCACCCATAATTGGGCTTGAACTGGGCCAGATATGTTGGTGTGTTACTACAGCAAGGAAATTGATCATTGACATGAATCATTGCAATTTGTGGTGGAAGTGGATGCTTCAGACTGTGGTATTGAAGCAGTGCTTTCTCAACGGCATGGTAACCCTGGTAGGCTGCACCCCTGTGCCTTCTTTTCATGTAAATTATCAACGACTGAAAGAAATTATGATGTGGGAAATAAAGTACTCCTCTCTATGAAAGCAGCCTTGGAAGAATGGCGTCACTGGCTCGAGGAAGCCGTCCACCCGTTTCAAATTATCACGGACCATAGAAATCTAGAGTACATCAAGGGAGTCAAATGTATAAACCCCAGGCAAGCTCTGTGGTCATTGTTCTTTACACGCTTTCACTTTTCAGTCACCTACCGACCAGGCAGTAAAAACCTCAAAGCTGATGCACTCTCTTGCCGGCATGATCATGACTCAACCCCTCAAGCTAATGCTCCTATCCTTCCATCTACAGTGGTCATTGCCCAGATAAGTTGGGACATAATGGAGGAAATACAGCGAGCACAGCAAGATGATCCTACCCCACCAGAATGCCCACCTAACCGACAATATGTTCCTCAAGCTCTCAGAAATCGTACCCTCCAATGGATACACACCTCACTAGGTTCAGGACATCCAGGGATTCATCGAACCCTAACTCTTGTACCAAACGCATTTTGGTGGCCTTCCATGAATAAAGATACCACTGATTTTGTCAAAGCCTGTCAAATTTGTGCACAAACCAAGACCCCCCGTACACTTCCCACCGGTCTGCTACAGCCTCGACCCATTCCACACCACCCCTGGTCCCATCTATCTATTGATTTTATTACAGACCTGTCTCCATCCAATGGATTCTCTACCATCTTGGTAACAGTGGACCGCTTCTCTAGGGCGTGCTGACTGATCCCACTAAAGGGACTACCCACAGCCATGAAGACAGCAATCGAACTCCTCCAACATGTTTTCAGAACCTACGGGATCCCAGTGGACATTGTCTCGGACTGAGGTCCTCAGTTCACATCTAAAGTATGGAAAGCCTTTTGTAAACACCTGGACATTAATTTCAGCTTAACATCGGGATACCATCCTGAATCTAACGGTCAAGTGGAGAGAGCTAATCAGCAAATCGGACGTATCTGTGATCTTACTGCAGCAGAGAACAGAATAAATGGAGTGTCTTCCTCCCATGGGCGTAATACGCTCAGAATTCCCTCACCCACTCATCTACTGGTCTCACCCCTTTCCAATGTGTGTTGGGCTACCAACCTTCCATGTTTCCATGGTCAGGAGAACCCTCTATTGTGCCATCAGTGGACGATTGAATTAAACGGAGCGAACGGGTGTGGGACAGCACTCATGTGAGGCTACAGAGAGCAATAAGAGCTCAACGGATACAAGATCGCAGGAGGCGTCCCCACCCCAACTATCAACCTGGCCAGAGAGTCTGGATTGCCACCCGAGATCTCCGACTTCATCTACCAAGCAGGAAGCTCAAGCCCAGGTATGTTGGTCCTTTTCGAATTCTGAAAAGAATTAATGAAGTTACCTACCGCTTGGAGCTTCCTGCTAACTACTGTATTTCTCCTTCCTTTCATGTTTCCCTCCTGAAACCCGTTCACCCCACAACTGACCCCGGCACCTTGGCTCCTGAACCTCGACTACCTCTGGAGAATGACGGAGCACTGGCATATTCAGTCAATGAAATCCTGGATTCACGCCATAGAGGGGGTCAGTTGCAATACTTGGTGGACTGGGAGGGCTATGGTCCAGAGGAGAGATCTTGGATGACCTCCAAAGTCATACTAGACCCATCATTGATACAAGAATTTCATCGTCGACATCCCAGTCCTCCTGCTCCACGCCCCAGGGGTAGACCCATGAGAAGAAAACCAGGAGGTGTTCATAGAGGGGGGATTATGTAACGAATGAGGCAGAGTCTCACCACCACCAGAGGGAGCTTTCTCCAGTATATTGACTCTACACTTCCTTGGTGGTACTTCCTGTTACCACCATATACAAACACAGTGTGTAGACCTTCTCTTTGCGAAGTATTGCCAGTTCCACTGCCTTAGCAAGCGTATCCTTTACTATTGTGTTCGCCTTGTTGTTATGATCTTTGCCTGCCTTTTGACCACTGCTTCTTTGGATTTTGGACTCTGCTTTGTTTGCTTGTTTTGGACTGCCTCATCGTTTGTACCGACATTTGCCTGTTTATGGCTACGACTCTGCCTGTAAATTGCTGTTTGTTTATTAAACCTCCAGGATTTGGATTCACACTGTTTTCATGTCGTCACCTACGGCTCCCTCACACTTTATTCCCTGTACATAAAACACATAGGATCTCCGGCTGGCAGACCACTCTGCACATGCGCAGTACACATTCGTGCATAAAATGATTGCGTTGGGCTTTTTGGCGCCTTTTGCCTTCCATAGCTGTCATGGCACAGCCCGGAACATCTGTGAGACGAGATAAATAAACACAACTGGACAACAGGTAAGGTAATTTTATTTGAATAATATAGTGGTGGGCAAAGTAAGGCTTCATAAAACGCTGAAACAGTCGAAGCAAATGTGGCGAAGCATCGAAATGTTTCGAAACCCATCTCTACAGCAACACCTAGAGGTAGTTTTTATGTATTGCTCTGGAAAAGCTTCAGCAAAGAAACAGTTACACAATTTGAGGTATAAAACCCCACGATGTAGAATAAAGGCTTTAAGTGGCTATGTTCACACTGCAGTCAAATGTGGCCCGAATCTGATTTTTTTGCCATGTGACTCAGGTAATTAAAGTGTGAACAGCCCAAACCGCATGTAATCTGATCTTTTCACTTCAGATTTGTATGTAGTATTAAATCACAGATCAGCAATGCAATATTTTGCATTGCGACCCCAGTGTGAACGGTTTTGTCGGATTTCTTGTGACTTTTCCATAATCTTTGAGTGACATGCATCATCATTCTGTGCTGCAGACATCATCTACTCCTCAGCAGCAGTAGAATGGCACACGGCAATTACTTTACCACAGAAGGTTGGTTGTTCATTTTGAAAAAGATTCTGAAGGGAAAACTGGTGCTTGTTAACGTTTGGGGCATGAGTTGATCACGAAGCTAAAGAGCGTCATGGGTGTTGCGGATAGGGCATCCGTGCACAAGGGAGGCGGCACTTTAATTTTAAGGGGGATCTTTCTCACAGAGAGAAAAAGGGCAGGTGCTCAAGTACCCAAACCCCCTTCTGCTCGTGCCTGTTGTTTATAACGAAGTAAAATGAAATAACTCTGCAAAAATGAAACCAACTCCGCCTTCACAGTTAAGTCTGCGGCTGCTCATTAACCCTTTATGAGTTCACTACATCGGTGGTCAGAGAAACATGCACTGTGCTTGTCATAAATCACAAATTACTTATTTTAGATTTCAAATGCCGAAATACACATTAGTAGTAGCAGAAAAACCCTTTACAGTTCATGAAAGACCACGGTTGTCTCTGAAAAGGGCAATAATCATATTAAGCATAATCTGACAACGTGCTTACTTCATAAACATTTTGTGTGCATATTTAGACATTTTTGTACCTTTGTACATGTCGGTCAGTTTAGGACCATGATCTTTTCACACTGAAAATCTGATATTGGCCACATTAATAACAGCAGTGTGAACAGCTATGCAAAAAAAAAAATCTGATCTGAGAAAAAAAATCTGATTTGAGCACTAAGCATTGCAGTGTGAACGTAGACTTAGTGAAGCTTTGAGAGTTCCTGACTGGCATGCAGGAGATAATGGGTTTGAATCCAGGGTGATGCAGCTACAGATGTTATTTAAATGCTCTGTTTTTGCAACATGGTTTGTTTTAACATTGGTCTGACATCTGGATGAACACTTTGTGAATAAATATGTCTTGTTTTGGTCATAAAAAGACATTAATAAAAGACATCAAGTCATAATTTCAAAGTATTTGTGCAAGTCAGGATTTGAACTCTGGCCATTTGCAGCACAGTTAATCTGTGGTGCACATACACGGTCCACTGGGCTACAGAAGATATAGATGTCTTTCCGGCCAAGTCAGTCAAACCCAGATTTGCCAGGTCCTGAAACGCGTCTGAAATGCCCGATGCTTTGAATCACTGTAGTCACGTGACCAGGTGTTTCGAAACATTTCAGTCATGTGACCTGGCTGTTTTGGATCATGCTTCGGTGTAGTGTTTTGAAACACTTGTGCTTCGGGATCTCAACACTGTGTCAAAACTCAGTTTCACTTCAGCCATCCCTAGAATAATATTAATTTATTAATATTAATAGTAATTTAAGTATTATTTTATTTGAATTGTATTGTATACTTTGTGATACAGAGGTGTGGTGAAAATATTGACTTGAAATGTGTGTGTGTGTGTATGTCTGTATGTATGTGTTCTGGCAGCAGCACAACTACAGTGGCACCCTGTAATTGGCTGATGGTAAGTATGGAGTACAGCATTTTAATGAATGTGTATGAATATACGCAGTTCTGCCACAGGCCAGCGTCAACCTCCTTTGTCAAACTAATCTCACAAATATGTTAGGTCAGGGGTCTCAAACATGTGGCATGCAGGATGATAGTTTGTGGCCCCGCCTTAATTTGAAAGTTTAATGTCAGTGCAGCCCACAAGTTTGATATGAATGACTAATTACAGTGTTGTGTGCGGAGCTGAACACTTCAAAAAAAGTTTAAGTCGCTTCCCAGGGGGACATTATACGTAGGTAAATGTGTATAAATCAGTGCTTTATTTGAGCCGGATCTTGCCCAATCTTGTTCTGGGAAATGCCAAATATTCATGCTTTACTTTCTGGTATTTATTTGAATTGATTCAGCATTAACTTGTGCGTGGTGAATACGTGCGTGCATTTGTGTTTGTGTGTGTGTGTGTGTGAGAGAGAGTGTGAGAAAGAGAGAGAGAGATGGCAAGAAAGAGAGAAAATGTGCATGCAAAGGCTGATTGTGTGTGCGCACATACGGCATGCATGACTTTCAACCAATCATCTTTCTTACATTTACAATCACTCTTATTGGTTGGTGGTTGTTGTTTCGCACGCAGTGAGCAGCGAAAATAAATAATGGCATAGTGGCCTACCTCAATTATATTTGTATTTTCAAAATAGCAGTGGCAGTCAAGCTCATTAAAAAAAAAATGAATAAATCTAATAATGAACCTGATCAAAAAAGATCTCGAGAAGCTGGAACTGCGTCTCTGCATGTCAAGTCAGCCACAGAACATTACAGAAGAGCTACTGTGGGCTCTTCTTGAAAATTAATTTAATGAATTAATTTCAATTAATTTAATTTCTATTTTTTGCTTGGAAGTGAACTTAAATGGCACTTAGAGAGTTAATGTATCTCTCAGAGAAAATAAATCAAAGTGATGCAAACGTAGTGGGATAAAAATAATAATAATAATAAGGAACTCAATGCAGCCTAATGTAGTCATCTGCAGTCACATATTGACACCTGTCTATCGGCAATAAGAGTCCCTAGTAACCCGGACCAATAATAGGGTCGCACCATTATTCGTGGGTTATTTGCATCGCGCTACTTGCATTTGCCTTGCCTCACACAATAAATCTTACATATATTTCTATATGATGAAAAAGCAGTCAAAACTAATGACTATAACACAGTGTTGCTTTATTTCCTGTAACAACAGCACAGCGGATAACAGTAAATCTAATTATTATTATTACTATTATTATTATTTTATTTTGTATTATTGTTATTACTATTTATTGCTGATTGATTCATTTTCTTATTAATTTTAAATTTGTTTATTTTTTTCATCCTATTTTGTGTTAAATATTGCAATCTTCTTAAACTTTTTTTTACACAAAATAAGATGAAAAAATAAACAAATTAGAAATTAAAATAGATTAATATAATTTCTTGTGGAAAACCTTTTGTGGCCCAGCCACACCCAGACTCTGCCTCCAGCGGCCCCCAGGTAAATTGAGTTTGAGACCCTGTGTTGGGTGTTCCCCAACCCACTGCTCTATGAATGTCTGTTATAGAGGCACTATGTGCATATGTCCAGGAGGAGGCAACACTCCCAGTAGAGTGTACTCTCACCCCCAGGGGACATGAATCAACCAGTGACTGGTAAACCAGGGCGATGGCATCCACCATTCAATGGGCCAACCTTTTACTTTCAAATGGCACTTCCTTTCTGCTAATCTCCAAAACAAAGATCTGCTCAGATGTTCTTATGTTCTGTGTGCAGTCAACACACATGCACAGTGTGTAAACTGGATGATGAGCACTCGATGTGTGCTGCTGCACTATGCACATCTTGGAACCTGGTTGTGAACCCAGTGCTTTAGCGCTCTCATATGATACAATCCAAGTAACATGACTGTAGATTCCATATGCCCCAGGAGCCTCTGTAAAGGCACCTATTTTTTCTTGCTAATATGGTTTTTCTTGGTAAGAATGGGGAATTTAGGTTGTAAGTTGTGCCATCATGGTAGTAGAGTCAAGCTCTATCCCCCCAAAAAGAGATGCTCTGCATGGGGCCAAGTTTGCTTTTTTCTCAGTTGACCCAATGCCCCAATTGGTGCTAGAGTACCATGTCCCTTTGCATTGATCCACACTCATAAAGGTACACAAGCTGTCACTGGGGTGGTACCTTTTACAAATGTACAAATTTGTACCTAACGGGTCCATATTAATACCTCAAGGGTACATATTGGTACCTAAAAAGTACAAATGTGTTCCTCTTAATTTTTTTAGGTACTAATATGAACCCTTTAAGTACAAATGTGTACCTTTGTAAAGGTACCACCCCAGTGACAGCTCGCATACCTTCATTTCTGAGAGTGCAGAGTAAATGCACAGATCTAGAATTACTCAACCCACTGGTTCAGTTTAATATTTTCACAGAAAGCCAGAATACACTGGCACAGGGACACAGAAAACATGAATGCCTTAGATGGGAGACATGGGTCTATCCCACCAGCTGCCAGCATTTTGGAGATAAATATTTACCGCAGTCATTTTGTCAACCTATGAAATACTACACAACACTTGGCCACTCCACCATCAAGGACTGTAAAAATGAAAGAGCTTGAGGGCTGGGCAGAGAATTGTGGGGACATGGAGCTGGGAGGCTTCACTCTATTTGCAGGATTATGGGAAACAATTGAGTTAAAAACATTCCAAGCACCGCCACAGACAAGCTGTACCAAAAAAAGTTCTCTCTATTAAACAGTACATGGAAAATATTTGAAAAATAATAAGAATTTTACAAGAGAGCTAATAGTTTTGACTTTCACTAAACTTTTTAAATGTTGTAAACAAATAAAAATTGTAATGTTTTTCATAATTGCTTTTGGTAATTGGCTTTTGTACATCTAAAATGATTCTTTAATAAAAATATATATTTTTTAAGATGACAGTACTGTCATACAATGATTCCAATACAGAGATTATTAACCAAAACATAGAAACAGTAATTCTGTATGTTTTTGGACAAAGTTTCATAAATAATGCCCCAAATAATGTTGAACAAGCATTCTGTTTTACTGGAATAATATTTGTTCATACTCTGTGGGAACCTCAACAGAATGTTAGCCAAAGTTTGGAGAATGTTTCCTGTAAGCTGGATAGACTGGATAGCCAAAATGTGACAAATATTGTTTAAATGATCTCTCTCTTTATATACATGCACTTAGATATACTGAAAACAACTCATGAAAATACAAATAACCTATATGAACTGGGACATATAATTTTGAAAAAGCCAGCTCTGTAAAAACTATCAAGCCATTATAAAATTAAGAACCGATTTTTAAAAAAATCATTTATATTTACTGCATGATTGAGAAACAATATAATTTAGGCCTCAGACAAAACAAGAAGCACTGATTTAAATTACATTGTTCTGCGCCAAGTCTTTAAAATATGGAAATTTATTTTACCCAGTATTTTTAATTTAGTTTCTGCACTCGCCTGCTGCTTCTGATGGGGCTTGTTTTTAAACAGCCTTTCATCTTGCTTAATGATTGAACAACTAAATAAATTCTAAAGTCTATTAACTTATTTTAATTAAAGGACGTTATCAATTCTGTAAAAGGAACCTTCATTCATTCATTTTCCTTCGGCTTAGTCCCTTATTCATCAGGGGTCATCACAGCGGAATGAATCGCTAATACGTTTTACATAGGTGATTCCCATTCCAGCTGCAACCCAGTACTGGGAAACACCCACACACTCTCACATTTACACACACACTCATACACTAAGACCAATGTGTGTTTTACCCAATTCACCTATAGTGCATGTCTTTGGACTGTGGGGGAAAGCAAAGCACCCGGAGGAAACCCATGGCAACATGGAGAAAACATGCAAACTCCACACAGACATGCCTACTGACCCAGGCAGGTTTCAAACCAGCGATCTTCTTGCTGTGCTTCTTACTGTACCACCCCTAAACGGAACCTTTATGAAGTCTAAAATAGTCAAAAACAATGGCCAAAAACAATTCTGTGCATATAACCTAAAAAAATAATAATAGTTTTTGCAATGAATACATTTATTGAACTAAATTTATTGACATTCATCTCACAATATAAATTAACATCCCTTAAACGATGTTTAAATAATTAAAGGTACTTCATTACATATTACAATTTTGTTAACATACTCACCACTTTGAGCTTTTCCTGTGGTTGAAGAATGAGGACTTTCTGTTCCCGGGTTGTCATTACTAAAGGTTTCCCCTTCTCTTCTCGTACTGTCCTGAATTTCAGGATCAGTTGTAGTAGTTCTTTGTTCATTATCACACACCTCCTCTTGCAACGGCTGTTGAAAACACATCAATTGATATATTAAAATTGATGTTAAAGGTCTGGTTTAAATATGGAAATCAAACTGTAATCATAGACTATTTTCATCTGCTATTGATATCACACCTGGAAAGGGGTCTGGATGCAGACCTGGTGCAGTTGCAATCTGAGCTGCATGCAATGCTTTTGAATGTGCTCCTCTAACACCACCCCTAACCCTACCCCTTAAAGTGACATCACTAGCTCCATTAGCCGCATTTCCACTGTCAGGCCAGTGCAAGCCCGGGCTTTTATTGGACCAAGTCGTGCCAATAGCCTGGGAGCATGAGCGGTGAGGCAGAAATCGTCACTTTCCACTGTCGGGCTAGTAGCTCGCTGCACGTCACACAAATGCCGTCACGCAAATGCAGAATGTCCCCCAAATCAAATGTCGTACAACCTGCCCAGTTCAGTAGGAATCAGGCAGGCAGATAAAGCACACCATGGCATCATCATGAAACAATTAAAATGAAGACAACAAAAACAAACAAATGACATGTTACTGTACAGCATTACATTATATGTCAACATCATCGTTTTGATAGACGCTGTCAAACATTCAGCCCAAATGCTTTGAAGAGGCCTAAAACAAATTAATATTTCCATAGGCTGTACTTAATAGGTAGTTTTCCTTTATTTAATAGAATACATTAAGGATGTTGCATATTATTCTGTTATCTTAAGTAAAGGAAACCGTTATGTGCTTCAGGACATAATTGCAAGTAATAAGACATATGGGCTATAGCCCAGTGATTCTCAAACTTTTTTCACCAAGTACCACCTCAGAAAATAACTGTCTCTCCAAGTACCACCATATGACCAGTATTGAAATACAGTAGTGTAGTAGACCTAATTAAGCAGCTACAGCTCTGCGCAGTTCAAAAACAAGGCAGATTGATTCTTATTATTATGAATATTTATTATTTTCAGCCACCTTAAACATTCTAAATAGTGTGAACATTAACACTGTGCTGTGCGCAAAGGTAAAAAATAAATAAATGTCGACGTTTAAATCAAAATGTGCTTTTTAAGTTAATTAAAAATGCCACTGTACTTAACAAGTAAAAAGAAAACTAAAAGGTATAATCATAAAGTAGCTTATTCATCAAGTTCCCTGGACCTCATATGTATACGCTATATTTCATCATATTTCAAAAAGAGTTTATATATGCATATTGCATGTATATATGTCTTATTTGTATGTCTTCAAAATCTAAACTTGTATTTTAAATTTAAATTAGAAATTAGATCTGCTTACTGTGCGTTAGAGTAGGCTTTGTGTGTCAGAAAAGCAAGTGATTAAACTGTACCTGTCAACATTGGGATATAAAAATGCGAGATACACCCTCAACAACTGGTAAAAATATGTGGAGGAAATTAGCTTCAAATGATAGAATACATAACAAACATTAGAAAATTGAAAATAAAAGGTTTAGCCTATTAAAATCAATTTACTGATCAAATCAGTGTTATCGTACACGTCAAAGGGTTAAAAGTGTGCTCTTTTTAAACTTGAATTATTCAGCGATTCCTCCGGGTACCACTAGAGGGAAGACTGCGTACCACTAGTGGTACACGTACCACAGTTTGAGAACCACTGCTATAGCCTATAGATCGTTGCGCTCAGCTGCTATCCACTAATAATGCTCTACATTTAAAAACATTCATTTTTAAATTTTCTGTCATATGAAACTTAAACATTTGTTTGAGGACATAGAATTTTTTTTTTCTTGCAGTTTTCCCCAATCTGTTTATAAAGCAGGACTGCGCAGGACTAGATGACAGAAAAGAAGGCAGCTTAGTTTCTGCTTTCACTCACCCAAAAATGCTCTGTTTGCACGATTTGATTATTATTATCATATCCAAATACTTTATAAATAATATTTCTAAACTCCTCCACATTGTTTATTGTTTTTAGAAAATGTCTCAAATCGTTTTTCAGACAAGCTTTTGTAAAATGAAAGTTTGAAATGGCTTAAAGCAGTTTAATTTATTTATATTGTATATACCTAAATTGTTAAAGCTTTTGTTTGTTTTATATTGGTTTATTTATTTAATGTGATTTTATTATATCCGATATTTGTAATTATTTAAATGATTTTAATAGAGCCTTAGGCAAATTTATCTAGATACGACACTACTGTTTTGAGCCTACAAAAGTGGACCTGTCATTTGTAAAGTTTTATGTCTTTTTTTGTATTCATATTTTGTATTATCTCCAAAATAAATTAAGAAAGAAACGCAGCTGCTCGTGGCATCAAGAGCTGTAAAGCAAGCATTCTTTCGCCCGGTCTCTCTCACACACACATGCATTAAAACACACACGTATCTTGTACAAACACGCCTTTTAAACTTGACAAAAACTCTTGACAACTGTTACTGGCTGCTGTGTCTTTAATATGATGTAATGATTATTATGTGTTGTTGAAACATCAAGGAGAATGCAGCAAAGAAACATCACGTATTAATTAAAACTACTTTATTATTTTTTGCAACACTCTTACATGTAAATGGGAAACATAAGGGTGATCTTAAGCAAAAAGACCCCTAGCCTAAAAGGTGTTTTATGGAATAGCCTATCTTAAACTGACCAGCTATGTTTTTCTTTCCCTTATTTATTTATTTTGGAGAATGTACTCCTGTGCAATCGAAAAACTAGTGTAATGATGCATGTCATTTTTACCAGACTCGGGCAAACTCAGCCTGTTTCCACTACTCCCCGAAGCCCCAGCTGGCCCTCTTTGGCCCAAGGTATTCAGCCGGCCGAAAAAAGCCGGCCGCTGGCCCAGAGGATGCCCCGTTTGGCCCAATCAGGCCCTGGAAGTGACAGTGGAAACGCAACTGGCCCTGGCTCACCCTAGCACGCTTGTTTTTGCATCAATGAGATATGCAGTCTCAGCTTGCATCATCAAGGCTGCATCCAGACACTATTGCACACCTGGGCCCCATTTCAGAATGCCGGTTAAGTGAAAACTATAAGAAGTTTAACTCTGAAATGTGGGAAACTCCTGGATAATGGACTAGTATTTTTCTTTGAGGTGCTTATTACTGTTTTTCTTGAGAAGAAAGGATGGCAAAGAAATAGGTTGTTAAAAACAATAAAATTAAGAAAGGGTGTATTCTTTTCATTATATATTAAATTTACAATTTAGCATTTACATTTGCTGCATGCAAGTACTGAGATATTGAAAATTAATTTACGTTTTCTGGTTTGCTGGCTGCTGGTTTCAAGTTTCCAGGCTGTCCTTCACTTTGAGCTTTTCCAGAGGTTGAAGGATGTGAATTTCCTGTCCTGGGTCCTGGCTTGTCATTACAACAAGTTTTTCTGAAGAAATCTCTAAACCTTCGCCCTTTTGTCTTTGTATTGTCCTGAGTTTCATGGTCAGCCATAGTAGCACTTTGTCCTTTGTCACACTCCTTGACTTGAACTGTATTGAGAACACAACAAATTGATATTGAAATTGATGTTAAAGGATTGGTTTCAAACAAAACCAGACTTGTGAACATAGACCACAGGGTTCAAGAGCTACTGACATTTATATTTGGCTAAGTCGTTTTCCGGAAAATACTCAAAAATAGGCCGCAGGTTATAAGGTTAAAAGGGAGGTAACATATTAAAGAGTCTCTATAAACCTAATCTTGTCAGAAGCCAGTTGTCTTAAGCAAACCCAGAGTTTCTTTTGCTCTCCTATCCCATTTTTAGAGCACAAGTGATGTTTCATTCATGCACATGGCAAAAAAGCTTTTCTTACTAAGTATATTATTGTATTTCAAGTACAAACCAAAATGGAATTTCTTTATCTGGAAATTATATTATATATACATGTCAAACCAATGATCAAAGATCAACGATTTTAGGCTAGGATTTCAGGAATCTTTTAGGATTTCCCAAATTTGTCTCAGTGGACAAAACCATTGCTGAAATCTCACAGTGTGAGCAGGGCTTTACACCACTTCTTTGGGATGTGGATAGAGAACAGGAAAAAAAGAAAAATCAGATATATCAGCATCAAAAGCTAGTAAAATACATACACAATGGATTAATGAATCAATATAATGAGCATCGCTATAATATAGACAATCTAAGAATAACAACATTCACCAATTTAATACAAAGAGTACTAAAACTGAAAATGTATGTTGATGATTAGAAACAAAAATATTTGTTTTATTTTTATGTCATGTGATACTAAATCTATTTTCAGGTCATTCATTTTATATACTTATAATAAAGTTAAAATAACAAGCTAATCAATTTAATTGAAAATCTTGTGCTTGACAACTTGGCAAATAGTTAAAGCTGCTGTTTGTGCTAATTAAATATTTAACATTTTGAAAGATGAAGATGGCCTGTCGCCTCTGGCTTGCTTTGTAGTGATTGGTGGAATGTTTCTTCAGTATTTCGATATTCAGCAGTGACGTTTGTATCACATCTTCAATTGAAAAAGTTTTAATTGAACTAGAACTACACCAGCAAGCTACGAATAAATAAATATAAAATATAAAAAACAATAAGTACATTTCATGCTGTTTTGTAAAAGCAGACAGTCATGTCGGCAAAGAACAGCACTTGCATCTGCTTCCTAGGTCAAACCTCTTGGTTTACTAAAAATGTAAAACATTTTAATGTTTCGGTCAGGATGCAAACATGCGACTTTCAAATAACTTACGATAGGTGCTTTGTCCAGTGAGAATGAGGTCTATGACAAATTGTCTAAGGCAAGTATTATTAACTGTAGGTGTGACAGACACATTTCAAGTGTAATAGATGAATACGTAACAGAAAACAGTAGGTCTTACATGTCATGTTGGTGTTCTAATGCTACTCAAGTGAAAGACCAAACATGGTGGGAAACTGGTACTCAATTAAAGGTTTGTATGGTAACATTCATTCATTCATTCATGTTCTTTTCAGCTTAGAAACTTTATTAATCAGGGTTCGCCACAGTGGAATGAACCGCCAAATTATCCAGCATACATTTTACACAGCAGATGCCTTTCTAGCTGCAACCCAACATTGGGAAACACCCATACAATCTTGCATTCACACACATACACTACAGCCAATTTATCTTATTTAATTGACCTATAACGCATTTCTTTGGACTGTGGGGGAAACCGGATGACCCGGAGGAAACCAACGCCAACGTGGGGAGAACAAGCAAACTCCACACAGAAATGCCAACTGACCCAGCTGGGGCTTGAACCAGCGACCATCTTGCTGTAAGGTGATCGTTCTACTCACTGCGCCACCATGACGCTAACATACTCGAGTAAAAATGTGCTAGATTTAAATAGTTCTTGAGTATTAAAATAGTAAAAGTAACAGCAAGAATGCATCTAGAGATTGTTGTTTAAACTTTAAAATCTCTCACAACCCTGTGTGAATGGACTACATACAATGCTTTATCCTACTTTAGAACTGTTTGTGTTTAATTGAATTTAACTACTAAACTACAAACACTAATTATAATTATTCAACATGCTCAATTTGGTAAAACCTGTGAATTAACTTGAGCAAATGTTGATTTTAAAAAACTGTTAGAGTCCAGCCTTTTGGGGGTTCAAAAGCATAAAAGTCGATATTTCCTTCTTTACTGGGTTCTTTTTAGAATATACTGTAGCCTAAAAGTATCATTTTAAGTGTGACAGTAGTAAACATTAAGTGCACATGTAGCTGACTAAAACATTTGTATTTGTACCTCGAGCCAGCTTATAACTAGTTAACTAGTAGTTCACTTTTACTTGTAGTAAATAAATAATTTGTGATGGAATGAGGAATTTATGTCTGCATTTAACCCATCCAAGTGCACACACCCAGAAGAAAACACATACACACACTCATACACATATACCCATAGAAATAGACACACATCACCGCCCCAAAGACCTGTTGGTGCTGGGGGCTCGATGCTTCAACATTTGGAGCACAAGTCTGCCTTTCCAACCAACTTAGCATTATAATTTTTTTTATATAGTGTCCATAGTGCTCTAGTGTCTTGTAAGTGTAAGTTGGTGGTTCATTCTGCTGTGGCAACCCCAGATTAATAAAGGGACTAAGCCAAAAGAAAATGAACGAATGTATGTTTAAAAAAATATTGTATCCATATATCTGTATAGATTGTGTCTCCACAAAAGCTCAAAGATCAAAATCCACTGAATTATTTCACAGGTATAGCCTCTCAGTGTCACATCCCCGGCTCGTTCCTGCTGCTCCAATCACCAGTCACCCTAACCATCTCGTTCACTCAGCTCCAATCATCACTCTCCTTCTCCAGCCACCTCTCATCATACCTGTGCACACTGAATAATGTTTACACAAACCTGCACCACCAATCAACACGCCCTTGGCTGGAATCGAAGTCAGATGGTTCACCTCACCTTCTCCCTGGCTTTACTTCTTCCATGGATGTTCCCCTTCTCCTATGGATGATTCTTTGAACCTGTGGATGCACATGCATTGATTAAGGGAAGTGACTTTACTCTCCGATGGCTATATGAAGATCCTTGTTTACACCGTGAACAACACTCTAGTCTGCTCTCCATTCAAGTATATCACTTACCTGCTTCTCCTGTTAAACTATCCAGTGTGTATGTTTGAATGAATTGATGAAAAGAGATAACCATCCTTGTCTTCATTGTGTGACTGTGACAGGATTCCAGCCCCAACGATAAACAAACGCCGCTATGGAAGCTGGCGCAATGCTAACCGGAAGCTAATCTGATCTGTTCGCTGGATTGGTGCACTCCATGGATCAGACGCTTCCTTCTACTCCCATGAACACCGTTACCACACCGGTAGTCATAACCAGCCTCACCCCATGAGCGACCCAAACACCTCTACATAGAGGCTCATGCTAACCAGTTTCCTAATGAGATTTCCAAAGTTGCTTTCATAATCCCGCTTCTTACAGGACGAGCTCTACAGTGGGCAGATGCGCTTTGGAATGCAAGCAGTCCTGTGATGGCTACCTACCAGTTTTTCCTGAACCACCTTAAAGAGGTATTTGCTGTTCCACTCACTTCACTTTCTGTGTTCGACGAACTGATAAACCTGAAGCAAGGAAACTCCACCATTCACGAGTTTACATTACAATTAAGAGCACTCGCCGCTTGCAGCAGCTGGAATCATGTGGCTGTCCTCACCGCCTACCAGAAAGGTTTAAAACCACAGATTCGTTAGCAGATGGTAATCTATGATGATAACACCGACCTTTCATAAAAAAGGTCATCAGTGTTTCACAGCACCTCTCTGCCTGCCCATCTTATTTGTCTGTTTACTGTTTCACCCACTAGAGCTCCATCACCATCACCGGACACTGAAGAACCCATGATCACCGACGCCTACCACCTCGAGTCCTCTGAACGACTGTGACGCATCCGAAATCACCTCTGCCTGTACTGTGGAGAATCGAATCATCTCATCTCAACCTGCCCAGTTCGTCCGCCCTGCCTAATAGTGAGTAAAGTTACAATAACCCCATCTGTGTGTTATATACCTTATATACAAGCTCAACTAACTGTTAATTCTCGTATCATCCCCATACATGTCTTGGTGGATTCCAGAGCGGCTGGCAACTTAATTTCTTCAAATTTCATTGCCCAACATCATATTACTACCATAACAATCTAAATTCAATATAAAATAACTACCATTCAAGACTCACGATTAGGCGATGGTAAAATCTCACGACGAGCCAGAGAAGTCGTCATTCAATCCCCTCATCATCAATGGGAGTTACTCGTTCTTCCCAGAGCTATTGTGGATGTCATCCTGGGCAGACCATGGCTGGCTGAACACCAGGCAGACAGACTAGAGCACTGGAGAGATCAAAGGATGGAGCTCCATATGCACAACTAATGGTCACATCGCTCCCCCTGCTGTTCACACTCCACATTGCACCCCCTGCCTGTTCACTCCACATCCATGGAAAGCTCACCCTCTTCAACCACCTCCATTCCTTCCATCTACACCCCTTACCGCAATGTTTTCAGCAAGGACCGAGCCACCCAGTTGCCCCCACATCGGTCCTGGGACTGTTGTATTGATCTGCTGCCTAACGCCAAGCTACCACATGGAAGGATCTACCCCTTATCCCGTCCTGAGCATGAGGAGATGGAGGAGTATATCAATGAGGCTTTGAGTCAAGGGTTCATCAGACAATCAACATCCCCATCTACATCCAGCTTCTTCTTTGTGACAAAGAAAGTAGGAGGACTGAGACCTAGTGTTGATTATAGAGTCCTGAATGCAGCCACAGTCAAATTTGCTTACCCTTTGCCCCTGGTTCCCGCTGTTTTGGAGGAGCTCCGCAAAGTCCATGTCTTCACTAAACTTGTCCTTTGAAGTGCTTACAACTTGGAAGACAGCATTCATTACCCCCTCCAGCCACTGTGAATACCTAATAATGCCCTATGGCCTAGCTAACAGTCTCACCATATTTCAAAGCTTCATGGATGAGATCTTCTGAGACTTCCTCCATTACTTTGCTATAGTTTACTTAGACGATATCTGGCATTTGCCAACTTCTATAGAAGGTTCATTAAAAATTGAGTAAAAATTGAGCACCAGTCCTCTGTCATCCAGATCCCACACAACCCTTCATCGTGGTTGTAGACGCGGCTGATGCTGGACTTATTGCCATCCTCTCACAGTGGTCTGGTGAACCCCGAACCCTCTATATGTGTGTGTACTATTCAAGAAAACTATCACCAGCCAAACAAAATTACAGCATAGGAGACTATGCTGGCCATTAAGTTGGCTTTGGAGAAATGACGTCACTGGCTTGAAGGAGCCTAGTTCCCCTTCACAGTAATAACTGACCACAAGAACCTCTAGTATCTCTGGGATGCCAAATGCCTGAACGGTCGCCAAGCTCACTGGTCTCTATTCTTTGCCCGATTCCACTTCAACATAACCCACCAACCAGGTCACAAGAATGTAAAAGCTGACACCCTCTCCTGTATGTACTCACCAGAGCACACCTCCAATACTAGCCAGTATTACCTTTCACCGTCTTCCTCACTCCCATTCTGTGGCAGTCGGATGAAGAGATCCAAGCTGCTACTGCTGAAGAATCTACATACCTACCAGATGCCGTGTTCCGCTCATCGATAGTGCACACACATCCCTTGGCTCAGGACATCCAGGCAGCAGGCGCACTCTCTCGCTCCTCCAACAGAGGTATTGGTGGCCCAACATGACCAGGGATGTCACCCAGTTGCTCGGCCTGTGCCATCACCACCACGCCTCGTCGTCTGCCCAAAGGAAAATTAGAGCCGCTGCCCATTATCTGCCGACCCTGGACCCACTTAGTAGTGGACTGCGCCATTGACTTACCTCCATCTCAAGAGTATACCACCATTCTTGTAGTTGTAGATCGCTTTTCAAAATCCTGCAAATTAATCCCTTTAAAAAGTCTCCCTACAGCTCTAGAAATGGCTGAAGCCCTTTTTCACCATTACAGACTCCCAGAGGACATCATATTGGGATCCACAGTTCATCTCCAGGGTCTGTCAGGCATTTTTCCAACTTCTGGACACTACCATCAGTCTATCCTCTGGCTTCCACACGCAGTTGAACAGCCGGACCGAGCGTAAAATTCAAGAAATTTCCCGCTATCTCCAGATGCACATGCATTGATTAAGGGAAGTAACTTTACTCTATATGAAGATCCTTGTTTACACCGTGAACAACATTCTAGTCTGCTCTCCATTCAAGTATATCACTTACCCGCTTCTCCTGTTACACTATCCAGTGTGTATGTTTGAATAAATTGATGAAAAGAGATAACCATCCTTGTCTTCATTGTGTGACCATGACACTAGTGACACGTGATGGGTCATCTCTCGAGTCCTCTATCGGGTTTGAGTCCAATCGTTCATTACATGAAAGACTGAAGCCAATCATAGGTATTTAGAGTCCTCGGGTTTGAGTCATTCGTCTTTCTTACTTGACTGGACATGTGATCATATCATCATTCATCACATGAAAGACTGAAGCCAATCATATGTATTTAGAGCTGGAAAAAGATTTGATCCATTAATCTCTCGTGTCCTCGGGTTTGAGTCATTTGTCTTTATTACTTGATTAGACACTACAGCATAATTGGGTGTAGAAATTAGTAAATGGTTCCAAATCCTCTTTAAAAATGGGTGTATCATCATCATTACTTATTACATTATTATTATTACTATTATTGTACTATCATCAATTTCTATGCATCAGAATATTGGCAGATTCAAAAACAAAACTAACGTTTATGTGTAAAAAAAACTGAAAATGTCAAAAAAAGAGGATTAGAGGATAGCAGTCTATGGAGACTACAGTGTTCATTTGAGCATCATAAAACTCCACATTTATAATCCACTTTATGTCAGCTGTATATATATTTATTTTGTTTTTACTTTGCTACTTTCACAAAATCCTGTTTCATCAAGGGTTATATGCTGACCAAATATTCTGTATTTAGATCTGTTTTTAGTGTCCAGACAAAAGACCAGAGAAAACATGTTTTGCACAGTAATGAACCTTTTCTAAATATTTGTTATTGCTTAATAAAAGTAGCACAAAAATATGCCAATCAATTATACCAATAATTTCATTGTATATTTTGAAAAAAAATAACCATTGAGTCATATTTCAGTATCATTCAAACTGCCATTTGTAAAGTCAGGAGCTTCACCATCCCGCATAAGACTGAAATAGAGGAGATTGTATATGCACTTAAGACTTACCACTATTTTGATGTTCTCTAGAAGCTGCTCGTCATCTGCACTGCCTCTGAAGAATGGCTCCACATTTTATAGTTTGGTGCTCCTCCCCTTGAAGTAAAAAAGACTTTCTCTTTCATTTTTGTTTTGTTTTGTTTGTTTCCAGGAAATCACAGCTGTTATAAGTGGCTTGACATTAACAGTTGTGTGTAATTGTGCCATAAACTCTTATAATAATAACAATAATATTAATAACAATACATTTTATTTATAACACGCTTTTCTAAGACCCAAATCGCTTACAAGACAGTAAAAGACAACAAAGCACAGTAAAACAATAAAAAATACCGTTAAAAAAAAAACACAGTAAGAATAAAAGAGATATCACAAATTAAAAACAGTCCTAAAAATATGAGCTTTAAGTAGCTTCTTAAAACTGACCAAGGAGCCAGAACTCCTAATGTTTGTGGGAAGAGCATTCCAAAGTTTGGGTGTGCGTAAAGAGAATGCCCTACCTCCAATTGTGCTGAGTTTGCAACGAGGCTGAAACAGCGTAGAACCCGAGGCAGAGTGTAAACAGCAAGAGGCAGAAGAAAAAGATATCAAGTCACAAATGTAACCAGGAGCAGAACCATGAACCGCTTTATATGTTAAAATCAATTTCTTAAAATCAATATGAACGACGGCATATTGACGGACAGTCAGTGAAGCTGTTGAATTACAGGAGTAATGTGAGACCAAGATGATGTATGTGTCAACACATGCGCAGCAGAATTTTGGATGTATTGTAAAATCTTGAAAGAATTAGCTGGTAACCCTCCAAACAAAAATCCAAACGAGACGGGATAAAAAGCATGGACAAGTCTTTCAGCATCAGGCCTTGAGAAGAAAGGACGTATGCAGGCTATATTTTTTGAAGAAGATAAAATTCCGTTTTAGTTAAATATTTAAAATGAGGCTTCAGACTAAGCTGGGAGTCAAGGAAAACACCAAGTTTATGCACCTGCAGAGATGGTGATAAGACTGACCCATCAACTATCAACACAAATTCACTACTCCTCTTGATGTTAGAAGGAGTGCCAATCAATAAAATCTTAAAACAAATAAAACAAATAAAATAAAATAAAAGCAAGCAATAAGCGATGACATTGATGCCAATAAATTGGGAGAAGAACTAATATAGATCTGCGTGTCATCGGCATAGCAATGATATCCAATACCAATTTTTTTTGCAGGATTTGACCAAGAGGCAACATATAAATACTAAAGAGAACTGGACCAAGTATGGACCCTTGGGGGATACCATGACATGGCTGTCTTGCAACCAGAGTCTACTCTCCTTCAACAGAGAGCACATCAGCATCTTCCCAGATTTTCCAGCGGAGGTACTCACTCAGCGCAAGCAGTTGGACAGTGTACAGGAAAAGTTAAGACCCAAGGAAATCAAATATGAACTTTGTACCCCACCCGACTCATCATAACGCACAAGAAGACAAAGAAAATATTTTCATCCTCGCAGGAGGCAGAATCTTTCATCGAAAGTTTTTCCCCCTGATATAAGGTAAAACATATTGAGATCTATTGAATGGATTCAACTGATGTGTTGCAGAGGCAACTTTCAGCTGTTTGTGGCCTGTAAATCTATACTCCTGATGGATAAATAGGCCCACTATTTTCTTTTATATATTTTACTGTGACATTCAAATGACAATGACGCAAAAAACATTTATGCATATGTTCGAAGGTTTGTATGTTATACGCAGATATTTTGCATTAATCAGAATGAAGTTTAAATGACCATTGTTATGGATAGACAGAGCGCTGTGCTGTTTTGGACAATCGTTCACCAGTTACCAGTACATTTTGGATTTCTATTTTTATTTTTTAAAAAATTCCTCACTCTACTTTGTGTTCTGTTCACACTTAAATGGGGTATTGTTCAATAAGCGAGAGAAAAGGAGTGATATGCCAGCTTATTATTTTTGTATCTGATGATAGTTTTTTACTTTTAATTTTTATCATTCAGCAATACCAATGTCTATATCTGTTCACTTTGCCCATTAGTTTATCTCTCATTGCACTTAAAAATGAGCTCACTTAAAAAAAACATTGGAATATTTTGAGCTGGAATGTTCGTGGTTTAAACAATATTGTTAAGAGAGCCAAGGTCTTCTCTCATTTAAATTCTTTACATGCAGATATATTGTTTCTACAGGAGACCCATATCAAACATTCTAATGCTCACAAGCTTAAATGCAAATGGATATGGCAAATGTACATTCTATATTTTCCTCAAAGGCCTGTGGGGTGTCTATATTAATACGGGAGAATACTTCTTTTCAACATTTACATACTAAGCAAGATTTTAATGGCCGCTATCTTATTGTGACTGACACTATTCTAGAGAAACATGTTACATTCTTGAACTTATACGCCCCAAATTTCTTTCGCTCTGTTTTTAATCTTATACCTGATTTAAGTTCCACACATCTTATTATTGGAGGGGACTTTAACTGTATTTTGGACCCTTTTATGGACAGGCATTCATCCAGCCCTCCCACAGTATCTAATTCGACTACTGTTCTTAATAATCTCACTCGTACGTTGGATGTAATTGATATCTGGTGACTTTAACATCCTACAGACAAAGATTTTTTTTTTTCTAATATTCGTAATTCATACACAAGATTTGACTTTTTTCTTACTTACTCCAAACTAACTTCTAAGATTTTAACATCTAAATACCACAATATTTTAATATCTGATCACTCTCCAGTCCCTATATCAGTAGATTTTGGCATGGAAAACCCTCCCTATACCTGGCGTTTTAATCCTAATTTACTACATGACAATAATTATAAAGAATCTCCACACATAAAGCTGAATTTGTCTCTTTAAATGATAAGGGGGATGTTTCTGACTCGACCCTTTGGGAAGCTTTCAAAACTGTAATTAGAGGTCAGGTAATAGCTTACCAAACCAAATTGAAAAAGCAGAGAGAAAAAAAGGCTATCTGAGATAGAGGTAGAGTTGACAGCTCTTGAGCAACAGTTTAAATTAACATCTTCTGCCTCAATTCGGAATAATATTATGAAATTGAAATATGAATATAACACCATTTTATCAACTCAAAGTTAGCTCCCTTTAATCAAAAATTAAGCAAAAACAATTTGAATTAAGAGACAAACCTAACCAACTGCTAGCTCGGCAGCTACGAGGTACACAAGCTAGTAGAGCTATACATGCAATTAAAACAAATTCTGGTGTCCTGACCACTAAACCAGTGGAAATAAATAATATGTTTCGGGAATTCTATCAGAGTTTATACTCCTCTCAGTGTAATGAAGACCGTCTGAATATTTACCCCACCGGTAAAGCAGCTGGGCCAGATGGCTTTTGTTTTGAATTTTATAAGGCCTTCTCTAACCAAATTGCCCCTTTATTGCTAAGGATGTTTAAAGACTTTATTGAAAATAAGTGAAGTTTATTTATAAACTAATTTCGAGAGGAGCACGTGCTTATGATTGACACGGCTGGCCCAGAGTCAAGCTAATGCATAATCCACCAATCAGACAATCTTAGTATAAATAAACAAAGTATATTTCCTTAGTCGTTTTCGTCTTGAAGAAGCAGCCTTGTTGAACCCAGTTTGCTAACGAAGCAGCAACTTAATCCATTATGGACCATGAAGCAGACAACATTAGCGAGAGCCCCGCTCTCTAGCGAAATCCAGCCACGGCCCAGCATCTCGAAGCTCCGCCAGGCTCTCTAGTAGAGTTCGATGCTCCAGTGAGAGGCCGTCGCCTCACTCTCGCTTCCTCTCCAAGGCTACCCAGCCACGCAGTATCTCCTTCTCCTACAACCTCCAGAATCCACACCACCTCGCTCGCTTCTTCCTACGCCTCAGCCTTCTCCTCCTTCAACCTCACCAAGAGATTAACCATCCAGGAACTTCGTGATCGGCTATCCAACGCTGGTATCGATGCTCCCTCAACAAGAAAGACTTACTCGAACTGTACCACAGTATAACTACTGACTCTCTGAATCCCCCACCTCCATCACCACAAAAAAGGAAAACTCGGAACATCATTGCTCGTCACGTCCCGTATCCTCTGCTAGAACACTCTCCACCAGTTCAAGTGCCCCAGAAGACAGCTAGAAGAAGCCACGCCCCCAGCCGCATGTCATCTAGTCTCCACCCCCAGGAAACTCAGACCACAGTCCAGCGTTTATCATCTAAGCTACACCAAGACATTCAAACGGACAACCCAAGATCTCCTATCTTGCCACCAGCCCCCCCTTCAAATTTCTCCTCCAGTCCCACTCTACCTGCCCACTCTGGTAGGTAGAGTAGGAAAACTACCAACAACACTTTACTCTTCAAATATTGTATTGATATAAAAGAAAGATAAAGATAGCATGGATCCTTCCTCTTACAGACCCATTTCCCTTCTTGGGTGTCACATTAACATATTTACAAAAAATTTAGCAAACAGGTTAAGTAACTGTATTAGCTCTATAATATACGAAGTTCAAACAGGTTTTATTCCTTTTATTTACAGAAAGAAAGCTAATCATGTAAAAATAGCCATTTTTATCTCTAGATGCCAATAAGGCATTTGACAGGGTGGAATGGAGCTATATGTTACATATTATTGAAGAGTTTGGTCTGGGGCAAAGATTTTCAGCATGGATTAGGATGTTATGTCTTTGCCCTTTGCCTCAGTCATTACAAATAACAATATATCTTCTCCTTTCCTCCCATTTCCGACCATTGAGTCTGTTACTTTTTGCTATTGCTATGGAACCTTTAGCAGTAAGTATTAGAAATCACCCACATATTTCTCCTGTTATAATGGGAAATGTAAAACATCATATGTCTTTATATGCGGACAATGTTCTTCTTTTTGTTTCGACCCTAAAGTTTATGGGTTGATAGTCATCAGCTCCCAAGTATTACATCAGACCCGACCAATTAACCATCCCAAAGGCCAGAAAACTGTTCTGTTTTCTCAAGGTAATTTTTTTATACAATTACTGGTGGTGGTGCATTCCCATCCGCAAGCTTACATAACCATACTCTGTGGCTGAGAAGGCCTTTCTGTCCATTCTCAATCTGTGGACTGATTGGGTTGTTCCAAACGGTGGCCTGCCAGCGTCGTTCCAAACTGTGGCCCACTAGGGTCGTTCCAAACTGTCATTCCAAACTGTGGCCAGTCAGGGTCGATCCAATCTGTTGCCCATCTGTGACCCGTCTGGGTCGTTCCAATCTGTGGCCCGCCGGGGTTGTTCCAATCTGTAGCTCGCTAGGGCCCTCTCTCTCTCTCTCTCTGCATGTAGCCCATCTGGGCCATCTCTTTCTGTGTATAGCCCGTCGGGGCCCTCTCACTCTCTCTGTGTAACCTGTCAGTCTTTGTTTATGGCCTTTGGCCTTGATTTCTATAATAATCGTTAAATGGATGTTTTTGTAAAAAGCTTTTATAAAAGGTCTGTCAGGGCCATTCAATCTGAAGACCACTGGAGTCGTTCCAAACTGTGGACCATTAGGGTTATTCCAAACTGTCATTCCAAACTGTGGCCCGTCAGGGTCGATCCAATCTCTGGCCCGTTGGGGTCATTCCAATCTGTGGCCTGTCGGGGTCGTTCCAATCTGTTGCTCATCAGGGTCGTTCCAATCTGTTGCCTGTCTGGGTCATTGCAATCTGTGGCCCGTCAGGGTTGTTCAAATCTGTGGCCCGTTGGGGTCATTTTAATCTGTGGCTCGCCGGGGTCGTTCCAATCTATGGCCACTGGGGTCCTTCCAATCTGTGGCCCGCAGGGGTCTTTCCAATTTGGCCTGCCGGGGTCATTCCAATCGGTGGCCCTCAGGAGTCTTTCAAATCTTTGGCTCACTGGGATATTTCCAATCTGTAGCTCGTTTGGGTCATTTGAATCTGTGGCCTGCCGGGGTTGTTCTAGTTTGTAGCTCGCTGGAGTTTTTCTAATCTGTGGCCTGCAGGAATCTTTTCAATCTGTGGCTCATCAGGGTCGTTCCCATCGGTGGCCCTACGGGGTCGTTCCCATCTGTAGCCCGCTAGGGCCCTCTCTCTCTCTCTTTCTTTCTCTCTCTCTCTGCGTGTAGCCCATCTGGGCCCTTTCTTTCTGTGTATAGCCCGTCGGGGCCCTCTCACTTTCTCTCTGTAACCCATCAGTCTTTGTTTATGGCCCGTGACCCGCATTTCTATAATTGTCGTTAAATGGATGTTTTTGTATAAAGCTTTCATAAATGGCAAATACCAAATAACACAAGTTCTATACTAGTTCGATACTTGGACTGGTGGGTAAAAATTCTTATTTTTTTCTTCACTTTTGGGGTAAGGCTCCTCCCCTGCCTTCGTCCTCGGCAGACATAGCTGGATCTAAAAGCTTCCAAACCAAGCTACAGACAGGGCCTTTGAACATAGAATTATAACAAATTCTATGTTTTGTTATACTCTTGTCAAATAATACTCATTAATAAATGTAATTCAGTATCATAATTATCTCCCTGGTCTTTCTGGTAGATATGTAGCTTGTAGCGGTAATTCTACCAGGAATACCTAATGTCACGTCACTCATCACAATCAGTTCCAACCAATAGCCAAGAGACACAAGGAACAAATAAGCTGTCCATTCATTTCATTCATTTGGCTGCAGGCACCGATGCAGACGTTCACCCACCGTCCTCCCCACCATCACCAGGTTGGCCCTGTCCAGGGGGAAGGCTCCGCCCCTGCCTTCATCCTGAGCAGACATAGCTGGATCTAAAAGCTTCCAAACCAAGCTATGGATGGGGCGTTTGCCAAAGAATTCCTATGTTTTGTAATACTCTTGTCAAATAATAATTATCAATAAAGATGAAATTCAGTATCATAATTATCTCCCTGCTCTTTCTGTAGACCAGAGCTTTTGCACTCAACTGTCACTGTCATTCTTGTGTTGTGCTTAATTCCTCTTAAGGCCACAACTGGTGGAGAATGCGGACAGAAAAGAAGAATTAAACATATCCAAACTGTGAAAAACTACAACAAATAACATATGTTTGTTTCAGTGAGCCAGCTGCGTTAATAGGGAATTGACATGTTTTGCCCGCAACTGCCGATGCAACTCCCCAAATGCAGCATGCATGCAAGCTACCTTCAAGGTGAGGTCAGGAAAGAAGGAAACAGACATATCTGAAGTGCCTCAACCCCCTTGCTTGATGCAAGATGTCAACACAGTCAGTGTGATAATGCAAATTTGCAATAATAGGACGTTGCTGCTCACAAGGATTAGGTTTCGGATGCAGTGTACGATGACATCTATTCACAATGATGTCTTTATCGAGGTGTATAGCATCCTTGAGAAGTTTGGAAACTGCTGATCTAGTGGCAGGAGAATCTTCAGGTACTCCCATGATTCTTATATTATTACAGCACGATCTTACTTCAAAATCCTCACATTTTTCTTCTAACCATTTCACCTCAGAAGAAAGAAAATACACCTTTTCTTAAAACACGGTGACTTCATCAGAACAGGTCGTGCCATATTTTTGTGTTTTTCATGGTTGCAACATCGGTCTGTCACCAAAGTATCAGAAAACTCTGCTTTTCCAACTTGCAGTTCACTTTTAATTGTTGATAGACCGTGACCCATTACAGTTTGCAACTGAGAGCACTGAATCCCTGCAATATCACTGCGAAGAGAGGATAAAAGTTTTTAAGATTTAATCCCTGTGTTGTTGGCTGGGGGTCCATTTGCGTCTCTGAGCTAACTGAGGACCAGGGAGATGCGGGACCAGCAGAAGGTGTTAAAAAATTTACTTGCTTTACCATGCATGATTAAATTGGACAGTTTTCAACTTCCATGAATACAAAAAGAAATAGTAACTGCAGGTTGAAAGAAAGAATTGAAGTGAATTTACCAGTACAGCACTGAAAATGTGCTCAAGTAAAATTGCTTTAAACTACTTAAAAGTACAATTCCTGAAATTCCTTTCTTTACACCACTGCCAGCAAATCAGAATACACATTTCCTTTGTGTGGTGTTTTGTCTTTTAATACAGCATACAAGTCCATACCTTATCAAGTCCATCTCATACCTTTGAAGCATGTGAAGTATGTGACAAAACATGCATTTTGTGAAGTTTATTTATAAACTAATTTTGAGAGGATCACATTCTTATAATTGCTTGCGGCTCAACCCGCATTACCCAATTTACAATGCACCAATCATTGGTTCCTAAGCTACTATAAATATCCTAGGTTCCGTATCACAGCCATCTTCATTTTGAAGACCGCTCTGCATCAGCTGCTACATCTACTGCTACTGCAACAACAACAACTACTTCAAAAACAACAATAACTACATCTCCAACTATAACTTCAACAACATCAGAACTTTCCACTGCAAAGTGCCTCACACTACGCATCCACTGTGTCTTCAACCCATATCTCCAGCAAGATCAGTCAAAACTTGATCACTGTCCACAAACTCCACCTAAACTTTCAAGACGCGGGCGATCCAAACCACTGCAAAGAAGCTGAACTCTCACCGCACTCCTAGCGATGCACCCACGGTATCGTATGTAGCACGCTTCAAAGGGAAGCCTCGCAAAAATAACTACACTCCAACAAAGACTAAACATATTATAAGTCTTTTGAAAGACAAGACTAGCGTGAATAAAATGATATCTACCAAAGGAACTCATCTCTCAAGCCTCCCGCCTGCCCACAGATTCATATAAATCTAATAGCATGGAGTGATTGGACTGCAAGGGTCCAGGCAATCCAATCCGTAAAACATTAGTTCACAGCATATTCATACATTGATAAACATCTATGGAATGCACTGTTATAATACAAACTTGCCGCTGGAGTTCGATCAGTAGCGTAGCGTCTCGAGTCATAACACTAGTGATTTGGGTCAATACAATTTTGAACTTTTGCACTTTTGATTGACACTCCTGTGAGCCAATAGCTGAAAGGAGTCACCATCCAATGAGCTCTAAAAAACTTGAGATGGTCCTGCCCTCTCTCTTGACAGGTTAAGAATAGACTCTGACTTTGTGAATGAATTAGGCCGGATATGCTTTTGATTTTAATCACATTAAGATTCCAAACGTAATGTTATTTATTCATGGATTAAAGTAAAGCCCATAACTAACATGCCATTCACACAGTTTCTTCTAAGTGTTGACATCGTTTTGTAAGTTCAGGATTTGATGTTGGCAGTTGATGTATATAAATTAATAAATCATTAATAATTATTTTTTTCAAAATCTGATAGCCGTTTAACTTCTGAATAGAATATTACCCAGCTATTGAAAAACCTTCAACACATCAAGCACAGAAGTCCAGTCATAATATGCCAGTGACTCACTTGTCCATACACGAAGTGTCATATGTAATTTTAAAATGCCAAGTTGGTTGGATGTGAAAACAGCAAATAAACAACTTCCCGCTTGACTGCTATGAATAGGAGGAGGACATTTATGAGAAATAGAGTAATGTTTCATCCACTGACTGGTGTTAGATCAGTCCTCAAGAAGTACTTCTAGGACCACTAGACAAGCCACATCCCATATCCTCAGCTCTCTATCCATCTGCCATCCTGTGGGGGGATGAATGCCCACCTCCACCATCCTTGCACATTGAGAAGCTATCGTAGCATGCATTAACAAAAGACGCTTCCATTCACTGTTGCCCATGCCCTTATTAAGACACCTCACATGGATATCAGCTAAAAACAATTTACTATGTGTGCCGCACATGTACCATAGTGTGAAAGATTTCATTTATGATTTTCTCTCATTTTTTATTTCAGAGATCATGACAGTCGACTCCAAAAGCTGACCCTCATCCAACCTGTTACACACCACCTTTTTAGAAATGACATTGCCATTTTCTAGCCATTCATTCAGAACTAGCGCTGCCACCACAACAGCCATTAACGGGATTTCCCAGCATCCGATCCAGACCCTTGGTTGTTGGTCCTCTGAAGCTTTAAACCCTACATTCGCCTCAGTCATTTTTACCTCAATGAAGCCCAGTTGGTTCTATCAAATCTCTCAGTCAACCTTGGCCACCCATTTATCCTCTAGTCAAAGCCATCTGTCTGTCCATCCCTAGCAACCCCCCATCTACGGCTCAGACTCCCGCAGAAGTCAATCTGAGCTTCAGCTCTCGCAAGAGCCTTGCCTATCACCTCACCTTTCTGCAGAGGTGGAAAGTAACGAAATACATATACTGTCACGATCACAAGCGATCTCTACAGCCAGAGATCGCTGGTTCACACACACACATACACATGAACTACAAATAAGCCATGTTTAAGGACCACATTTCCAGTCATGCAGCACACACACACACACACTCCTGTTCCATGTCACGACTGATTGCACACACACACCACTCGAGGACTGTCTGAGACTGATTACACACACTACATAAGTAGCACATACACGCTCAGTCATTGCTGAGTATTGTTTACTGTATATGTGACTCTACAACGCGTTTCCTTTGTTCCTGTTTTTTCGTGTTTTGATTCTCACCTTGCTAATTGTTTATCCCTGCCTGCTGCCAGCCTTTTTGACCCTCTGCCTGTTTTACGACCATGATTCTGATTACCTGTATATATCTGTTTGCCCCTGATGACCACCGCTGTACTACTTTTATATTAAATCTGCACTTGGATCCTCAATGCTGTTGTCAGTGTCACTCCTTCTGTTACATATACTCACGTTACTGTACTTGAGTAGTTTTTTTGAGAATTTGTAATTTTTAGAGTATTGTTTAAAATCTGTAATTTTACTTTCACTTAAGTATGATTTGCCTAAAGTATTGTACTTCGCTACATTTTAAAACATATCCATTACCCAGTAAAAAATAAATATTTATAATGTAATGCAACGGAAAAAGGGGGAAAAAAACACGCCCAGCAACAACGTCACTGCAGCGGCAGAGTGAGAAATAATCTGCGGGTAAAACAGTTTTTCTTTTTTACTGTTGCTGGAGTTGGATTTATGGCAGGATTTTAAAAAGGTTATCAGCTAAATGCCTGTCAATCCCAGCAATGACAAGGTAAGCTATGAATACGCTTCCATATTTCCATATTTATTTGTGGCGTAGTATGCATTGTATATGGTTGCCATGGCAGCTTAAAGGGACAGTTCACCCTAAACTGACAATTCTGTCACTTA
>CAIGQQ010000617.1:0-19450 GCA_903798035.1 Danio albolineatus
TTATATTAACACAAACACACACACATATACACACATACATACACACACACAGCTCTGATCTGATCAATACAAACCATTCAAGCAGCACCAGATTTCCAGCATTTTCTTCTGATGATGAGGTTTAAGCGTGTGTTTCTGTGAGTATGAACAGAGTTCTGGTGACACACTGCTGTCAGATGTTCATTAGCGCTGTATTTAAAGCTGCTGTATGTCAGTTTCTGACTCTTCTAAAGCATAAAAACACCATCATATGTTTGCAGATATTCAGAAACATGCTCAGTGAACATACACATTTATCTGAAAGACAATGCTGAGGTCAGATATTCTGCCGTGCCGGATCGCTGTCTTTGTTGTTCATTTTAACCCGCCCAATGCCAGTTTAGCCAATTATATTCCAGCATCCGTGTTGCCTTGGTGGAACACAGCGTATTTCATTCATTCATTCAGTCATTCAGGAAGGCTCTGAAAGGATGCGTCCGTGACCGAAATGTGACCTCCGGTAGACAGTAGCAGACTCAGAAATGAGACAGATTCAGTTCCACATAAGGTTATTAATTAGCAAATGATATAAATATTATGAGCATAAGCATTAGCTGAGCAGGCTATACTGTAACCGCGTGTCCTAACAGCACGCTTCATGACGAGATACGCAGTGATGAGCAGTTTGGCTGTTTGCACCAGACGAAACGCGACAGGAATGTAAACACAGCCATTCAGAAGCACAGAACATGCTCTCACTCATGAAACGGTAAGGTTTATAATCTAATACATATTAACCCTCTTTAACATTACTAATGTAGATGCTGAATCACTGAAATGTGTTTAGTTCTAAAGTTCAGACAGTTTGTTTTATTCTCCAGATCTGAGGTGAACTATCTGCTGCTGCTGTCAGTATATGGCTATAAACGTCATGTAAAATGGCATTCAGACTCACACTGTGAGCATTATCACTGAATAAAACACATGAGGTGTAGCTGAGCTGATCATTGTCAGTTTTCTGTTGTTCAGCTGTGAGAACTGAAGCCGTTTCTAATATATCAGCTCCAGGTGTTAATTAGGACAAACTCTCTTTAATATGGAGAATATTCCTCTATCGGGTGCCGCTGCTTTTATTTAGATCACGGTTTAAATCACTCGCTCCTGTCCTCAATCTGGCAACATGCGCTTGTGTTTGTTTTGATCCACGAGTGCAATACCTAGCTGAACCACTTGGTGTCAAACTTACGTACTGCACCTTTAATGTCTTAAGGATAATCAGGAGGACTCGCTCATCAAAAGCAGAAATTTAATTGTGTACTCAATGTTATGTCACTGCAAACTCAAATAACGTCTTTAGTTTGGTATATTGCCCAAATAATATCATTATTTCATTATACTTTTATTATTTAATCTCTTCATGTGCATTTGTATATTGTGTCGAGGGTTAGAAATCTTAACACATAATTAAATTTTTATTATCATTGCTATTTAAACATTTTATAATTTTAAAAATGATTAAAATGTTTGTGGCGGCACAGTGGCTTAGTGGTTAGCACTATGGCCTCACAGCAAGAAGGTTGCTAATTCGAGTCCCAGCTGGGTCAGTTTTCATTTTGAATGAAAGTGAATAAATGAATGAATGAATAAATAAAACTATGAAATGCACCAAAAAAGCAGACAAATGATTGTTTTTTTTAGGTTTTTTTGAATAGTCTAACCTACAAAAATAGAAAACCTAAAGACATTTTTTTGATATTTACATAATAAAGGCTCCAAAAAAAGCAGCACAACAGCCACTGTACGCATTCGGCATGCAGAAACCTTCTGGATTGACATGCTGGTCTACGCTATGCATTCAAAAGTTCAAGGTTGAAGAAGAAGTTTTAGTAGCTTCTCCAACTTAATAAACGCTACTGCACAAATTTATAAATTTAATTTCCATTAAAAAAAAAAAAAAAAAAAAAAAAAAGGTAAAACAGTCTCTGGTTACACCCAATAATAATAAGATGCGTTTCAATTAATCTGATTGCAATTTAATGATGTGTAAAACGGGTGTAAAATGTTATAAGCTTGATTATTCCAGAGATTCCCTTTCATTCACCACTATTCCAGCTCTGCCGGGTTAGACTCGGAATATGAGAGAAAGAGAAAAGATCAAACCGAGATTTGAAACGAGACAGAAAAATAAAAATGGGGATCTTTATCTCGGAGTGCTTGCTTAAATGAAAGCCATTCTTCGCCACTGAAAGCCCCAAAGAAAGACAGAGCGAGTGAGATGAACAGAGACGAATGAAGAGAGAGAGATTAAGAGTGAGGACGAAAAGCAAGCCCTGCTCCCAGAGGACTCTGATGGCAGAGAAGATGGGATCGAGCCTCGCTAAACGAATTAGAAAGCATGAGCGAGAGAGCAACTCATGAAATTTACTCAACTCCCCTAATGATGTTCCTGTCTGACTGAATAATGGAAGCACTTGGGAGAAAGACGGCGAGAGGGAACGGACGCGATGGGAAACAGGAGGTGGCCGACAGGAAGAGTGTGTGTGATATTTATATTCTACAACATTATAATGAAGTTAGACTATTAGACACGGATAGACGCGAGCTAATGGCCTAGTCTTGAGATTCCTGACCGTGTTGAGTCTTATCAAGAGCGTCCTTTACAGGCTCCAGCCCGTGAGAAGGACTGAAACGATATATCGAAAACTGAAATTATTCTTATTTGAAGTGATTGTGATATTTATATAACAGTGCATGTTAGGGGTGTCAAAATTAATTGTTTCTTCGGTGCACCACGATGCAGACGCGGACACTTTGGTCTCGGTTCAGTAATAGATCATAACCGGTTATTATGTACTGACGTCATTTATCTCATTAGCGCTATGTCTCTGTAGCTGACTATGGCGAGGGAGGCGAGAGCGAGTATTTACAACGCTCAAACTACTTAAAAACTCAGAAACTGCACAATTTCCCAGTGTGTGTGTTTGCTGGACTTTCACTGACACTTACAGCAGAAGCCCCTATTTCACTGCCATTGAGAAGATGAAAGTCCTCCTTTACTCTCTCTCTGGCCCATCTGACCTGCTGGTGTGACTTCTCCTCTCCTCTCGGCGGTGACAGCGATACTTCTGGATACAGACACAAGTGCGTGTCTGCAGAGTTTTCTCCTCCGCGTCTATCACGGATCAGCTGTGATCGCCGCTGCCATCAGTGTTTATCATCGGTGAACAGCACCAGAGCGTTAGAGCCAATCGCAGACCTTGCTGTTCAGCGCGTGACCAATCATAGGGGTGTAAGAAGGAACTCACTAGACAAGCTCACTCAGAAAGCCAGCGGGACATTTACATGTGTTTATTTGCTATAAATGCTGTTTTGTTGTTCTGTGATGTACTTGAGTTTTTAAAGGTACAGTTTATATATCTGAATGTTTGTGTTAAAGGACAAAATTGTGTTACAAATAGTATATAAATATATTTACACATTTTAATACAAGGATTGTTGTGAAGAAAATACAGTATAAAACTGTGTATGGCATCGTCAATGCACCCTGATGCACCGAGATATCGAATCGATGGCATGATAATCGTAACCGAACTAGTGAGACCAGTGTAGGTTCACACCCCTAGTGCATGTGATATTTATATTCTACAACATCATAATGAAGTTAAACTATTAGACACGAGTAGACACAAGCTAATAGGATAGTCTTGAGATTCCTGACCATGTTTAATCTCATCGAGAGTGTCCTTTTGTTTACGACCATACAATGAATACATTTTTACCGAATTTACCGATTTACCGAATGCATTGCGATTCAGAGATTTGCTTTTACCAGTAGATGGCGCTGTATGCTTCATAAACACCCATACTAGCATACCTCCAATCCCTTATGTTTACAAAGTGTAACAAGAGCTCCAGTCGAATAAGGAACAGGAAGATAAAAAAAAATTCTGCATTATTTTCCCAATGCATTGTTATTCTAAGATTAGTTTTTACCAGTAGATGGCGCTGAATACTTTACAAATAACTATACGTGTGTACCTCCAATTCGTTATATGCACATCTTGAAACTAAAATAATCATTAATAAAGTCTGAAAAGGTATATCTGACCACAATGGCTGGTCTTATCAAGAGTGTCCTGTACTTTTAAATTAAATCCATAGAGAAATGATATACGAATCATATTTGAATTGAATTCATCTCCTCAGCCCTACCAATAAGTATTTTTTTAAAGTTATTTTTAGATTCACTCTAGGGCTGTGCAATTAATCGAAAATCGCCTAAAAATTGCGATTTAAGCACATGCAATTTCTAAATCGCAAAGGCTACAATTTTATCTATTATTTTTTTTACATTTTTGTTCATGTTCTTGTGCGCATGATTTTAATATGTTAACCAATCAGTGCTGATGCAGCACGCCGGGCAATTACAACTAAGCTGAGTATGAGAAAGATGTTAACCAATCAGAAGTGTTTTATGCACTTCTTGTGCACTGAATACATTTAAAATGTGTGTATGTAGCTTGTTTGAAAAAGCAAAAACAGTTTCCAAAATTGAAAAAATAAATAAATAAATAAATAAATAAAAAATCGCAATCGCAATAATCATTAAAAAAATTAAATAAAATATCGCAATATGATTATTTTGTCCATATTGCACTGCCCTAATTCATTCTTGGTTTTAAAAGTATAAAAGAGAAGACGATCAGAACACACACAAACACACCATAGTCATTTTAAGGTGAGTGCCTAAATCAGGGATGTCCAAGCTAGGTCCAGGAGGGCCGGTGTCCTGCAAAGTTTAGTTCCAACCCCAGACACACCTGGGCTAGCTAATCAAGCTCTAACTAGGCTTTCTAGAAACATCTTTGCAGGTGTGTTGGGGCAAGTTGGAGCTAAAATCTGAGAGACACCAGCCCTCCAGGACAGAGTTTGGACACCTCTGGCCTAAATGGTCAAATAAATGCA
Organism: Danio albolineatus; assembly: GCA_903798035.1. NCBI lineage: Eukaryota > Metazoa > Chordata > Actinopteri > Cypriniformes > Danionidae > Danio > Danio albolineatus. Next base: position 4,945 of record CAIGQQ010000617.1, read on the forward strand.
AAAGGTGTGTCAAAACGCAGCACTTAGTAGTTAATTACTCACATCAACCTCGTTTGTTGTCAAGAAATAACTGAACATAGAGTCTAGTATGAAACCTGTGAAAATGAAAACAAACGGATCTATGTAGCTCTTAAAGTGACAGTACACTATATTCCTGCAGCCGATTGTTTTTTAAGTTGAATTCATCCCCTCAGCCCTACCAATAAGTATACTGTAGTCAACATTTGAAGTGGATTAAAAAGTGTTTTCAAAATTATCCTAAGACAAAGATGGGTGTTCAATAGTTATGTTATTCGACTCTAATGAAAGGTCTTGACCAACTTCCAAAGCAAACTTCTGTACTCTACTAGAGGACTTTACTAAGCCACTCCCCATCATTCCCAGCTGTCCCAAGCCTGATCTGCAATTCCCCTACTTATATCTAATCACAGTCACCCTTTGCGCCAAGATAACAGAAGCTGAACTCTGGCAGAGGGCGTTAGTGAAGCACACCCATTCATAAAACCCAACAAATCAATCGACAGAGGTCGCCGGAGTCTTAATAGCCTGAACTCACCGAGTTGATGCATGGTAGCTCCTTGTTGAGTAACCAGGGCAAAGACAGCCTGCCCTCTCCTCTGTAGCATGACTGAATCCTTTCCTTGATCTTCTCCTTGATTTTGGTGAGCGTAAACAGGCACAGGGCTGACTCTCTTGGAGGTTTGGCTCGGTTCTTCTGACCTTGAGAGAACACTGTAAACAATATATCCTCCTGCTCGGACACTCCCAAGGAGTTTGCAAGCTGCCTTCCGGGTTTGCTCAAGTAGGCATCCTGGATCAGTCGATACTCCACGCCATCCTTAGTGCATCCGATAGGAAATTCCACATACGAGTAAAACCTGGGGTCATCAATACAAAGTCGGACGATCTTGGATGTGAAGAACTGCTCTCCGCTGGCATCAGGAGATGTTAGTTGGGTATCCAGCTGCAAGGTCAGGTAGTAGACGAACTGCTCACTGCTAAAGCTGTATATGTAGTAGATATCGAACGCTGGGAATTTGGACAGGGTATCCGAAGGGATCTTTAATTGAGAGGAGACAAACTCATCCTGATGGACGAAGCTGAACATGTCGGCATCCTCCTCGTTGGCCATCAGCTTTCGGCTGGAGAGAGTCGGGAAGTACTCGGATTTTCCATCGATAGGTGTGCCGATGAAAAGCTTGCTGAGGTGACCCTCGGAAATGATGACCCCGGACATGGTTCCCGATTCGACGACACTAGAAAGGTAGTGTTCCTTCCGGTGGTGTGGCTCGCCGAGCTTAAAGAGATCATCCAGGCGCAGAAACTGACAGATCCCTTGCGAGGTACTTCCACAGGCGATGAGTCGGTTTTGGGGATAGTCTATTAGCAGCAGCTTGTTCACATTGCTATTTGGGGAAAGATCATGAGGGCATGACTGTACACTCGGAGGCGGATAGCATTTCTCGTTGTCCACAACTGGACCCGTTACGTGGCTCCTCAATTTGGTCAAGTTGCTAGAAAGCTTGTAGATCCAGTTTACCGCACCGACATACACATCTCCTGTCTTATTGTGAATCGCTAAATGGGTCAGACCCCAATCTGGAGGGGTGAAGGATCTAAACGGCTCCAGCGCTGCTTCAGAATGATGTAGGGAAATGGAGATAGTCAGAAGCCCAAGGAGAACGGCTGTCTTTAGGCTAATGATGCACTGCGGACCCTGTGGTGCCCACATATCTGCACTGGTCCTTGAGAGTAGTGGCGGTCCACACTATTAGTCTTTAATTGAAGGGTTTTAAATGAACTCAAACAAGAAAGGGATACAGCACAGGCCTTGCCGAGTCAACACTTCTTTGCCTTCTCAAACAACAGTCATTCACTCCGACATCCACCTTCGGTCCTCGTCCGGCGCTCCTGCAGGGCAAAGAAACACATTATGAGTGTCAAGGTTATTTTAGAAAACTTATTTTTTTTAAAAGAAGAAGTTATTTTTAGATTAATTCTTGTTTTTAAAGGTGTGAAAGAGAACTCATGCTGTTGTGCGTGTGCACTGAGCCTCTGAGGCCCAGTTTACACTAATGCATTTTCGAAAACAGAGCGTTTTGGAAACGCTGGAGAGGCCGTGTTCATTCTAAAACGCTGCTGCTCCGTCTCAGTGTGGATGGGGGAAACGGAGACGTCTGAAAACGGAGGCGTGGCTGCTGAGATTGGGGCTTTTGGGTTATTGCGTATCCTTCCCTTATTCGACAAGCCCCTATCACATGACTATAACACCACCAGAAGACGGCAGACCAGCCTTCACTGTAAACAACAACAACATGGACACAGAAATGGGAGCGTTGTTTGCAGTATTGTTCGAGCATTCGCTAATCGCTCGCGTTTCAAGCGGCGTAAGCCCTATTTAGAACGCCGGTTTTGAGTTCAACCAGCATTTGTTGACTAACAATAACCAAATGCAGAGCGAGACACATGCTTCCTGTTTATACTTGAACGTGCATACCCATGCCCAAAATAAAAGATCCGCCAGCAGAAAAGATCTCCGAAGATGCTCGGCACAGAGGAAATTTGTCTTTAACCCTGCCAAGAAATACAACTATACAACAATCACATAACAGCAACACTCAACAAGACAACCACATGAATTAAACTTCATGTAAACTTCATAAACTATATTAACCCCAAACATATTCCTACAGATCATTCTTAGGCCTGTCACGATATCTATTTTTCGCCGTACGATATATTGTACCAAAAAGTATCGCGATAAACGATATTATTGTCATTTTAAGACCATTTAAATCCGCTCATTATATAATGCCAGAATGACAATATCATATCATCATAACGCAAGTACACCAAGAACATATCATATTTTATTCTAAAGAATATATAATTTAATTATAGTCATTTTAACAGTTTAATAACGAGGCACTGGAATCAGAAAGTAAAAACTCATATCCTAAATAAATAAATAATAATAAATGTTAACAAAAGAGTAACCGAGGCTGCGATATCTGCTCCCAGATCTATTTTCAGTCATCAGGCACCCACATAAGAATATACTATAGTAATTTACGGTAAATACTACAGTGTTTAACCATACTGACACTGACAGCTCCAATAGAGATAGAGAGTTTGTGCAATCAGCTAAAATGCTGCAACAATTGGTTTTTACATATGGGCGATATATACTGAATCACTAAAAATCATTGAGGTCATGTCCATGTGTTGTGCGATAAGTCGATATATTGATTATTGTGACAGGCCTAATCATTCTCAACAAAACTCATTAAAAAATGCTACACTAATAACCTTGATGAGTGCAAATGAAAAATCCCATTCATTACGCATCATCAAACAGTGAAGAAAAAGACAACATCTTGCCGTTTGCCACAAATCATCAGGTACTGCGTGGTCAAACGAGGTGAACAGTGTCAACTTTTAATTACAAATACTGATGGCTCTGAGTGTGAAGATGGATTGGAGATGCACTGTATACAAACTCTACCACTGCAGCAATAGAGTCAGACCTGGGCACCAAACATCCATCATCGCAAACTATCTGACAGCAGCTTTGTGTAGATGAAGTATGCAAGTACATGACGCCGTCCCTTTAAAATGCTTCTGAATAACAAGCCAAAAGCTAGTCTTTGAGGCCTGAGACGCTTGAAGCTGTTCTTGACTTTTACAAGAGCAAGAAAATTATATTGTCCTGTTTCAAGTCGACTTGAAATTATTTATAGGCCTTTCCCTTTCTAATAAATCTCTGCAAACACAAAAGCCAGAATAAAAATGAATGAGATGTATCCTCAAAGGGATAGTTTCACTCAAAAATGTTTTATTAGGTCGGTCATGATGAAGAATATTTGTTATGGAATATATTGTCACAGAAATTGTTGCGATACATGATATTATTGTCATGTTGAGATCATTTTATGCCATTAATTATATAATTATTATACAACAGCATAGTAGACAAAGACTTCCCATAATTAAGGTTGTTCAGTTTCTGTAATTTGATGAGTATGATAAATAGGTTGATGTTAAAATGTCCTATTATATACACACTATTAAATGTCCTATTAGGTAAATATCCAATTATAAACATTGACACCAGTAAGCTAGCTCTCTGCAACTCGCACACTGAAGCTAAGCAGTGCTGCGCCTGGTCAGTACCTGGATGGGAGACCACATGGGAAAGCTAGGTTGCTGCCGGAAGTGGTGTTAGTGAGGCCAGAAGGGGGCGCTCAACCTGCGGTCTGTGTGGGCCCTAATGCCCCAGTATAGTGAAGGGGACTCTATACTGCTTAGTGAGCGCCGTCTTTCAGATGAGACGTTAAACTGAGGTCCTGACTCTCTCTGCTTGGTTAAAATCCCAGGATGTTCTTCGAAAGAGAGTAGGGGTTTAACCCCCACATCCTGACCAGATCTGCCCTCTGTCCATCATGGCCTCCTAACCATCCCCATATCATCACTGGCTTCATCACTCTGTCTCCTCTCCACCAATCAGCTGGTGTGTGGTGTGTGGTCTGGCGTAATATGGCTGCCGTCGCGTCATCCAGGTGGATGCTGCACACTGGTGGTGGATGAGGAGATCCCCCCCATTGTGTAAAGCGCTTTGAGTGTCTAGAAACGCTCTATATAAATGTAAGGAATTATTATTATTAAAGCATAACAGTAAAATGGCTTTAAGGTTATTTGTGAATTGTAGACATTTATAACAACACAAATTATCGAGGTCATGTCCAATGATTGCATGATAAGTTGATATATTGATTGCGACAGGTTTATTATATATACATTCATTCATTCATTTTCCTTTCGGCTTAGTCCCTTTTATTAATCCGGGGTCGCCACAGCGGAACGAACGGCCAACTTATCCAGCATTTGTTTTACGCAGCGGATGCCCTTCCAGCCACAACCCATCTCTGGGAAACACATCCATACATTCTCATTCACACACATACACTACGGACAATTTAGCTTACCCAATTCACCTGTACCGCATGTCTTTGGACTGTGGGGGAAACCGGAGCACCCGGAGGAAACCCACGCGTTTATTATATATACACACTATTAAATGTCCTATCAGGTAAATGTCCAAATATAAACATTGACTCCAGTAAGGTAAAACATAACAGTAAAATGGCTTTAAGGTTATTTGTGAATTGTAAACATTTATAACAACAACACAAATTATCGAGGTCATGTCCAATGATTGCATGATATATGGATTGCGACAGGTATATATATACATATATATATACATATATAGTTATTGTAAATATAGTGGCCATGGGTAATTTCCTAATTCATTTAATGATATTTAAAAATGCCTGGAAAGCAGTGCTTTATTAGTATAGAAAACAGCAGAGTAGTAATATAAAATGTTGTGTATATAATATGACTGCAGCTCATCTCTGAAACTCAATGACTTTGGTACACACACACACACACACACACGCACACACACACACACGCGCACACACACACACACTATTAAATGTCCTATTAGGTAAAAGTCCAGTTGTAAACCTTGACACCGGTGAGGTACAACGTAACTGTTAAAATGGCTTTGAGGTTATTTGTGAATTGTGAAACACCAAAAATGATCGAGGTCATGTCCAATGACTGCGTGATAGGTCTATACAGTATACTGATTATTGTGTGTTGAACACTAAAGAGGATATATTTAATAAATGTTGGAAATCTGTAACCATTGACTTTCATACCATTTGTTTTCCTACTATGGATGTCATTGGCGTTTCAAACATTCTTCAAAATATCTTCTTTCGTGTTCAACACAACAAAAACACTCAAATTGGTTTAGAGCAGGGGTGCTCAAATCTTTTCTTATGAAGGGCCCAAACTAAACTTGATTGAGGCTAGTCGGCCGACGGAAAATATAGTTGTCATGGGTAATTTCCTAATTTATTTAATAATATTTTAAAACGCCTGTAGAGCAGTGCTTTATTAGTATAGAAAACAGCAGAGTAGTGATATAACATATTGTGTATAAAATATGACTGCAGCTCATCTCTGAAACTCAATGACTTTGGTTTGGTTCCGCTGCTGAGGAACACTTTCCCTTTTCCCGGTCCATGTTTGCGCATGTGTCTGGAGTAGCGTGGAGTGACGCCGCTTCCCATCATCCTGTCCTTGGGGAATGATGGACGGATAAGAAAGCCCTCAATCACCCCGGCAGGAAAAAAGCAATGGAGATAAGAAATGGGCAAAGAAAGGGACGGAGAAAGGAAAACATTTCTCCTATTTTCCCCTCTGCTCTATCTCGCCTTTATATTTTCTTTATCTCTCGCCGTTTCCGCTTGCCTCCGGCTCTCTCCTGTTGCTGAAAATTTTTCGTTTTTTTTTTTTTATCCGTCTTTATTTTCAATTTTCCTGGTGGAAATGATGAAGGTGAACTTGTTTATTTGGATTTATATTCTGTCAATCACAATACACATGTTTGTCACCACAATATCAGCTGCTTTTATACTACTGCAGAGGAACGTGTGGTTAACCTTCCACCTGAGTTCAGTTCATTATTCCATTCTCTCATTTTCCTTCAGCTTAGCCCCTTATTAATCAGGGGTCACCACAGCGGATTGAACCACCAACTATTCCAGCATATGTTTTAAACAGCGGATGCCTTCCCAGCTGCAACCCAGTACTGGGAAACACCCATACACACTTTTTCCCCACACACTCATACACCACGGCCAATTTAGTTCATCAACTGACATTTTGACAAGCCCCATTCGAAAACCACCACACACCAATCGTGGCTCAGCAACCGTAGCTACGCACGGGAGGTCTGTCAAGCTTTCGAGCGAGGGAAACAAGCCAAAGTGTTGTGCATATGAATTGTGCAAATCTGATACCCCGGTATCCTAAAGATTGGACGGGGTGGTGGAAGTTTATCCCTTTCCAAAACCTAAAACCCAAGGGGAGACATGCCAGCGTGGATCAAGCTCTGTGAGGGGCGCTAAAGGAGCGGAGTTAAGTTGGTTTTGTGTTCGATATTCCTGACACATTAAGTGATGGACGGCAATAACTCACACACCTCTTACTCTAAAAAGATCTAAACTGTGCTTCCTGCAACAATACAAAGCAGGTTAGCTGTCTTTTTCTACTCGATATTATGAGCACTGCTCCGTTTAAGCCCTTTGCAATAGTATTTATACTAATAGCGATCATGTTGTTTCCATGTTGTTAAAGGGCCACGAAACCCCCCAGTCTCAGCAGGGTGTTTTCACACCTACAGTCTGGAAAAGCTCAGGAAAGTGGGCGTGTCCAGCTCTGTTTAGCTGGGAGTGTCAGGGGAGGGAATGAGGGAAGGTTTTGCATAAAGATAGGAGTTTTCATTAGTGCACGTGCTCATTTTCAAAAAAACGACGCACACACACAGACGCAGGGGGAGAAAGAAGTGACTGTGTGAAGTGACATCAGTAATCTAATTATGAGCCAAATTATTAATTTGTTGACTTTAGCGGCAGTTTGGTGCATATACTGTAATCCAGGAACATTTCCTGCATGTCCCCTGTGACAAACTAGATGTGAGAAACTATTAAGAGTGTTGTTTTAATGGAGTGTTTGATACCGCACGGCGTAAGGGAGAAATAAAAACCCTCCGCAGACTATCCGGTCACAAAATGCGGCGAAAATTCTACACAAAAGTAATTGTTTGACTGCAGTGTTTACACTCGGAGAGCAGAATGTACAGCGGATCTTTCAGTCTTTAATATTGTACGGATATTAACGTTCTGTAAACTCAGTAACAGTTAATCATTTTGACAAAGGTCTGTCTTTAAACACTGACAGAGTTACGAATTACTAACTAACTACGAACTGAATAAACAAACAAAGAGCACTGATGGCTTACCAAATCTGTAGAGCAGGACAATCCACATAAACTGGAGCGGCGTCTGTTTTAAAAGGAGACGAGTGGCAAAACCATTTCCAGATACGGAAAGCTCTCGGGTGAAAAAATAAAGTTTCTTACAGATGCATTTCTGCTGCGCGCGCGTGTGTCCAGCTGCCAAGACTAAACCTTCACTACTATGGCTACAGCTGCAGCATATAAACACAACACTGGCGACCTGCGTCTCCTTCCACTTGTTTTGGAAGCATAACGTGGCGTCTCTGCCGTCTGGACACTGCAACACGTACACACAGTCTTCAAAGCTCTCGTGTATATTAATGAGTTGCACGGCAAACCCAGTAGAGCGCGCTGATTGGCTTGAACAAAGGCTATGTCATGAATTAATGCTGCACGCTCACTGACGTCAATTTGTTCATGCTGGGACAGACCTCCAGTCACCACGCGGGAGAATACACATGGATCTCATCGGCGTGACGCGGCCTCAAAAATTAGTTTCAAACCGGAAGAACGAATTTGCTCGAAATAACGCAAAAACAACCAATTTTCACTTTTTTTTAGTCAATTATATGTGTCCTCATAGTGTTTATAGCAGCGCGGGACACATATATGACTGTCAACAGCTCAAATAATGTGTTTTGGTGTTTCGTGGCCCTTTAATATATAAATTGTTAAAACTTTGGTATTTGTGATGCAGCAAACCCAGAGACTGTTATCTACCCCATGATTTTACATAAAATTCACTTTAATGTGTGAAAGGACTAAAAAGTTGTCATAAACAAACACTTTCTCCATTCAAATGAGTAGCGGCTAGGACCCGGAAACAGTATTCCATACGTCACCGATACGTCACCACTTAACAAGCAGATTGCGCATGTGTTTGGATTGTGGGGAACACCGAAGCACCCGGAGGAAACCCACACCAACACTAGGCCTGTCACGATATCTGTTTTTTATTGTACAATATATTGCACCAAAATATATCACGATAAACAATATTATTGGCATTTTAAGACCATTTTAGGCCACTCATTATATGATGCCAGAACGGCAATATAATAGCATCATAACGCAAGTACACTCTTCAAAAGAACACATCATATTTTGTTCTTAAGAATATTTAATTTAATTTAGTCATTTTAATAATTTAATAATTAGGCATTGGAATCAGAATGTGAGAATGCATTTCCAAAACAAATAATAATAAATGTTAAAATAAAAAAAAAGTGCAAGGTAAAAAGTTAGAGGCTGCAATATCTGCTACTGTACCAGATCTATTTTCTATTGTCAGGCACCCACATCAAAGTATACAATAGTCATTTATGGTAAATACTATAGTGTTTTTTTTAACCATACTGACACTGACACCTCCAATAGAGATAGAGAGGTTGTGCAATCAGCTAAAATGTTGCAAGAATTGGTTTTTATGTATGGGCGATATATATTGCATCACCAAAAATATTGAGGTCATGTCCATGTGTTGTGCGATAAGTCGATATATTGAATATTGTGACAGGCCTAACCAACACGGGGAGAACATTCAAACACAGAAATGCCAACTGTCCAAGCCGGGAATCAAACTAGTGACCTTCTTGCAGTGAGGCCACAGTGCCAACCACTGTGTTACCGTGCCACCCTTCTAAACAAACAGCAAAATTAATGAGTGCATGTTGTTTCTGAATGTAAGAAAGATGTCTAAACCTCATTTCTCTTCATTTAAGAGGATCAGCCACCGCAAAACCAAACCAACACACATCTGTGCATGCCCCGACTGTTATCAGGCCATGAGTAAATCAGTCAACACACAGCTCAGGTATTTGTATCAGGTTTAGAGATAAAGAATGATAACGAAAATGAATGAACATTAAAAAAAGAAAAGATTGAGAACTGAAGAGAGTGATCAATCTCATCAGGAGATAAAAGAAATCCCCGTCCAGCATCCCTCCAGGCTTTCTTTCATCTTCCACTTTTAGCTTCAGCGATTTCCCATGAGTACCTGCACTTCAGATGATCACAAAGCGCTTAAACGACGCCAATCAATGAATCCGCAAGCGGCAGAACGACTGAATATGTATCCGTCGCTGTAATAGACGCTCTTATTTATATCACGGCTCCAGGTCTGCTATTATCGCTGGCATCCGTTTCTACTCGCGTCAGTCAAATGAGCCGCTCACACAAGTTCAACCTGCAAACCGCAGACAGATTATTGTGCAAACACTTCTTCATTACAGGGAAATCAACCACAGGCTTTATTTATGTAGAAACATTCAGGTCTAATAGACAGAAGCACTGTTTAGAAGTCTGATATGAGCATGTTGCATTAAATAATTCACAACTACAGGATTATTATTATGGAAATGCAATGCAATGCAACACCTTAGTGGTCCATAAATATACTTACATTTCCTTAAGAGAAGTATAAAAACGCCAACAGTGTTATTGTGGAAATTCCAATATTGTCATATAATGATTAATAATAACTAATTGCAATAAAAATGTATATTTACATAATGAGTGTTTACTGAATGTATTTATTGTGCATATATAAATGCACAAACAAACATGTTTATATTATCAAAATATTTACATCTCATTTTGTTGGATGTAAATATTTTATATTTAAATATATAAACAAAGTTTACGTTTATATAATAAAAAAACCATGCATCTAATAGACAGAAGCACTGTTTATAGGTCTGATTTGAGCATGTTGCATTAAATAATTAACAACTACAAGATTATGATTATGGAAATGCAACGCAACACCTTAGTGGTCCATAAATATACTTACATTTCCTTAAGCAAATTATAAAAGCTTTTTGGGTTAGAAGCGACAGGTTTCATGAGATTCACGCTTAAAAAAACGACACAGTAAATGAAGCAAAAAATGCATTAAATGATTAATGCTTACAGCATTATTGTGGAAATTCCAAAATGTCATATAATGATTAATAATGACTAATTACATACAAAATAAATACATATATTTACATAATGTGCGTGTGCTGTTTGTATTTAATGTGCATATAAAAATGCACAAACAAACATGTTTATATTATCAAAATATTCACATGTACATCAATATTTACATTTCATTTTGTTATATTTCAATATTTTATATATAAATAAAAGTTTACGTTTATATAACAAAAAAACATGCATCTAATAGACAGAAGCACTGTTTATAGGGTCTGATTTGAGCATGTTGCATTAAATAGTTAACAACTGCAGGATTATTATTATGGAAATTCAATGCAACACCTTAGTGGTCCATAAACATACTTACATTTCCTTATGCGAAGTATAAAAGCTTTTTGGGTTAAAAGCGATAGGTTTCATGACATTCACTCTTAGAAACAGCCACAATAAATGAAGCATAAAAATTATTAAATGATTAACGCCGACAGCATTATTGTGGAAATTCCAACAGTGTCATTTAATGATTAATAATGACTAATTGCATAAAAAATAAATACATATATTTACATAATGTGCGTGTACTGAATGCATTTAATGTGTATGTGTATATATAAATACACACACATACATGTTTTTACTATCTAAATATTTACACATATATATATCAATATTTAAATATAATTGTGTTATATGTAAATATTTTTTATGAATAAATATAAAAGTTTACGTTTATATAATAAAAAACCATGCATCTAATAGACAGAAGCACTGTTTATAGGGCTGATTTGAGCATGTTGCATTAAATAATTCACAACTACAAGATTATGATTATGGAAATGCAAAGCAACACCTTAGTGGTCCGTAAATATAATTATATTTCCTTAAGAAAATTATAAAAGCTTTTTGCGTTCGAAGCGACAGGTTTCGTGAGATTCACGCTTAGAAACAGCCACAATAAAAATAATTAAACAATTAGCGGTGACAGCATTATTATGGAAATTAAAACAGTGATGTTTAATGATAAATAACGACTAACTGCAAACAAAATAAAAATATATATCTACATAATGTGCGTGTACTGAATGTATTTAATGTGTATGTACTGTATAAATATGCACACATACGTGTTTATACTACCGAAATATTTACATGTGCATCAATATTTAAATATAATTTTGTTACACAAACAAAAGTTTGAGTTTAGATAATAAAACCATGCATAAACGAAGCATCCAATAACTGTCTGATTTAATGACTGATTTAGGTATGAGGTATTAAATACTTAACAGCATTATTGCTGAAATAAATAAATACTCGTGTTTAGATAATGAATGTGCATGTGCTGTGTATATCTTTTATGCATAAAATATTGACGTTTATTAATATTTATATAATATTTTATGTTGTACATAATTATTTTATATATTAATATATATTTTTGTAAACATACCTGGATGTGTGTACTTCATATATTTTTTTTATTTATATAAATTCACACATTTGTAAAACTTGAGAAATATAAATAAATAAATAAATAATTTCTAAACATGCATATGCATATATACTTGGATGTGTGTACTTTATTTTTATTATATTTATTTACATTTATTAAAATGTGCATATTTGTATTACAAATAAATGAATAGAATAAAAAATAATAAATTAAAATAAAATAAATTAAATAAAAAATGTAAATAAAAATAAATACATAAATATATAAATGAATACAAATAAAATAAATAAAATAAATAAAAGTAAATCTAAATTAATAAATAAACAAATACACTCAAACTCAATAAATGGCTTCTGCTGCTTGTTCAAACATCCTTAAACTGACTTGAAACAGACAATTCTTACGTTTTTTGGGGGACAACTTAATTGTTTTATATTCAATCCAGTAAATTTGTAAAAACGCTGTAAAAGACAGTTTTACACTGTAAAAAGTAACTAATTACTTAAAGTGAGTGACCCATTGCCTTAAAAGCAACAAGTTGACTACAAAAAGAAATGTAAGTGAGCCCATCATAACTTGGAACTGTCAAGTTGACTTAATTTTATAATTATGCTAATTGTACTCGCCTTTTTTAAAGTCTAAAACTAATCCCTTTTTACAGCGTCAGACTATTTAAGCACGCCTGTTTTCAAATAATTACTGTAATTATCACAATATTACACATTTGGTGCGTCATTAAGTCTTTATAATCCAACTTATAGCCTGTATTGCATTTAAAAGACACACTGCAGTCTGGAAGAGCAGATTAGTTTTAGTCACTGTTTGTCATTTAGCTAGATACAGAAAAGCTGAAAACATAAATAAAGGTGTATTGGGGAAAAAAAAGTGATGAGTTTACTTGAGTCAGTACAATTTGCATAATTATAAGAGTTAAGTCAACTTAACCGTTCCAGATTAGAATGGGTTTACTTTCATTATTTTTGTGATGTCAACTTGTTGCTTTAAAGGCAATTGGTTTACTTAACTGCTTACTTTTTACAGTTTACAGTGTATATGCACAAAATAATAATGCAAACTTTTATTATGCATGCAGTTAGTCGTGATCAATCATTAAATCATACTAAATTCAAACGCAATTCAACACATTAGTGGTCCTAAAAACATTCCTAAATGTCTTTAAGCAAAATATAAAAGCCATTTCTCCCTGGCTTTTCAGTCTAAAACTGACAGCTTTGACGAGATTCACTCTTAGAAAGCATCATGCACAAATGAAGCGAGCGATGGAGTGCGTTCCAGCAAAACAAACGTGAGACAGAGTTAATATGGAAGTCAATTCATTCTCCGTTTTCCCCGCAGCAGCCCGAGGACACGTCTCGCAGCCCCTCTGCTTCAGAAAACACAGCATAAATTCACGTTCACACACTGCGGACAGACCTCTAAACCCGTCTCCTCAGATAATGGCGAGTGGTGGCAGGCGGCCGGCTGATTTATTACTTGTGGCATATCAATTACAGCGTTCGCCTCTCAGACGGAGCCCCAAAACACACACAGAATACACTCGCGGAAAACTCGGAGATGCTGCTCGTGTGGAGAGAACACACACATGCAATATACCCAGAAAAAAGGAATAAGCAGACTCACGATAAAACACACACACACAGAAACTTGAGATGTATAGAATATTTATATATTATAATTATTGTAATATAATGTAATGTAATATAATATAATATAAAGTGCACAATATGAATACCTGTATGTGATTATATTAGGAGTATGGTATATTTACTAAGGGTGTGACGAGATCTCGGGCTACAAGATCTTGCGAGACTCAATCGTGACGAGATTTCTCGCCGAGGTGAAAAGTTGTCTTGTGAGTTGTGATGTAGCGTGAGGGTGAATTTAGCACTGAAGATTAGACGCCGAATCGGATTTGAACCACACATCAAGTGCTATGCACTAAGGCTTGCACGACTACTGGTTTCTGCTAATCGATTTCGTTTCAAAACAATACTCGAGTTACTCGACTACCCGTGGTTCGAGCTACTAGTTAAAAAGACACAAAGAAATCCTTCTCAATACATGTTTTATTAATTCATATCCGAATGCATCCCCAGCTAACAAATTTAGGTTGTGAGAACGTTCTCATAACGTTATCTGTAACGTTCCGAGAATGTTGAAATGTCCAGTTTGCTTAATGTTGCTAGAATGTTTTTTTTATGGTCTGCATAACGTCCTTACAAGGTTTTCAAAACCAA
>CAIGQQ010000641.1:214869-233370 GCA_903798035.1 Danio albolineatus
ACACACACACACACACACACACACACACACACACACACACACACACACAACTGAACATACATCAATAAATGAAGCCTAAAAGACAAAGACTGCTGTCAATTATCTGAATCAAACCCCGCCGACTTCAGACAGCCTCTGTCCAATCAACAAGCAGCAGACAGAACAAGCCCCACCCACATACAGTAAACACTTACCTATGATCATCATAAGTCAGTGTTTGCTTGATAATGTGTATTGGTACACACCCCCGTTACACTTCCCTGACTGGTGTTTGTATGTGTGAGGGGGCGGGATCAACCTGTCAATCACAGGAGATCCACCAATAGCAAACCACAACCATCCAATTGCATGCTCGTAGAGAAACTCAAGCCCTGCCTACATTTTTTCTAAACAAAATACTGAAATATCACCCACACACAAGCTTACACACGCACAAACATGAATAAACACACATAAACACAAACACACATGCACGCACACACACACACACACATAAGCTCACACACACACAAACATTTAACACATGCTCAAACATGAATAAACAAACACACATGCACACACACGCACACACACACACACACACACACACACACACATTTAACACACACAAACATAAATAAACACACACATAAACACACACATGCACGCACACACACAAGCTCACACACACACAAACATGAATAAACACACAAACACACACACACACATAAGCTCACACACACACAAACATTTAACACACATGCACAAACATGAATAAACACACACAAACACACATACACGCACACACATAAGCTCGCACACACATAAGCTCACACACACTTAAACATGAATAGACACACACATAAATGCAAACACACAAACTCACACACACACTTGCAAACACGAATAAACACACACATAAACACAAACACACACACACAAACTAACACACACATGCACGCACACACACACAAGCTCACACATGCACACACATTTAACACACATGCACAAACATGAATAAACCCACATGCCCGCTCACACACATAAGCTCACACACAAGCATTTTAACATGCACAAACATGAATAAACACACACATAAACACAAACACACAAACTCTCTCTCTCTCTCTCTCTCACACACACACACACACACACAAACACGTATTACATATGCACAAGCATAAATAAACACACACATAAACACACAAACACTCATGTAGACACACACACACACACAGAGAGTGTCTACAGGTGGTTTGTGAAGCCCACTCACCTGAGGGAACTCAACAGCGTCATCATGACTGTCTCCTGTTGCTGCTCCTCATGTCTCGTCAGCGACTGTCCCACAGCTGTGTTTTACTGCGGTAAAGCAGCACACACACACACACACTCATGCATACACACACTCATACATACACACACAAACATTACTCACACATGCTCACACAAACTCAGACATCACATGCACACTCACATACATAAGCACACACACTGTAACACACACACACACACACACACAGGACTGTGCTGTACTGCTGGAGAAACACACACCTCATCATGCAGCGCTGGTGTGTGTGACGTCTGCTGGAGCCTCCGCGCACTACACTGATGTCCACTTACTAGAGCACTCGACAGGGACTCTAGATCCTGCAGGAGATGAAAGCTCCCTGACCGCCGTCCTTCAGTCTCTGACCACACACACACACACACACACACACGCAGACCAGAAAACACAGAGCGTGACGTAAACACACAGTAAACTACAGGTCCATGAATGTCTATATGATCACACACACACACCTGCTGCTGGTGTCCATGAGTGATGTTTGTCCCTCATCACAGCTCCTGGGTTCTGCAGGTGTGTGTGAGGAGGTGTTGCAGAGGAGAGGACGGAGACACTGCTCACCTGGACAGGTAAAAGGCCACTGTGTCCCGCCCGGGGATCTCCCAGCATGCATCTGTGCTGGAATCGAACACTCCTGCGCTCTGGTGAAGTGCATGATGGGAATGTCATCATCGTCCGTGAGCTTCATGATGTTGGAGTCTCAGATGTTATGGATGAACACGCTGTGGTGCTCCTCAACCATTCACTCATGTTCAACCGCAGGCGTGAGGATCACCATCAGAGAGGAGTCATGGAGGAGAGAAGAGTTAATAAGGGTAACCATTACACTGAGGTGGATCCATTCACACACACACACACACACACACACACACAGCAGAGCTGCGGCTCTTAAAGGGCCAGCGCTACACTCTCAGAGGTGTTATAATTTAATTCTATTAGTTTTATTTGTCATATGAGCCGTCACAAACAGTACCAGCTGCAGGACCTCCAGCTCCAGAAGCTGCTGCAGGTGTTCTCCGCCTTCATTGCGTTTGGTCTCGGTCTTCTGAGGCAGCAGCGCAGCAGACACACTCCCCGCAGCTGCAGCTCTGTATGTGTGCAAGATCGGCAGTGGTTATTTGACTCATTAAATATAAATCACTAATGTTTTCTGGAAACAGCCTAATTCTCATCTCTGCACTGAAACAGCTGATGGTTGGTACACGTGATGTCTTTATTTTGCTGTGGACTGTCTCTTTAAGAGTTCGCCATTGAACAGAATGTTCTTGTACCCCTCATGGGCTCATTCTGACATCCAGCCATACTCAATAGCACACATTCATGAAAACACCTCAGTTTCCATCCCTACAGTAAATGTTTTTGATGAGAATCCAGATTTTAGCGAGCGAGTCTTTCCCTCGGTAATTCAGTGACCAGAACACAGCCGCTGCGCCTTTAAACGCTCCAGTGTAGGCTCCGCCCACTCCCGTTTATTAGCGCCTGTCAAACGGCCGTCGGAAGAAGAGCAGCGGACGGACGGACGGAGACATGCACAGCACTCGACGATCCTCCACCGCCGTGACTCCCCCAGCGCCTCCTGCCCACTCCTGAGCCTCCCCGAACGGCCACCGGTGGCCGCCGAGCGCACATGGATTTCCCCGCGGAGGCTCTGCTTCTTGTGCTCAGCGCCTGATCGCCCGTTCCCCCCGGCAGCCTCGGCCCGACTCCCCCATGAAAAACACTCTCTGGAGCGGCGTGAAGATGTCGAGCAAAAGCGCGGAATGGCTGCAGGAGGATCTGCAGGCCGGCGGAGGCTCGCTGCTGCTGCTCGACTGCCGCCCGCACGAGCTCTTCGAGTCCTCGCACATCGAGTCCGCCATCAACCTGGCCATCCCGGGGCTCATGCTGCGCAGACTGAAGAAGGGCAACCTGCCCATCCGCTCCATCATCCCGAACAACGAGGACAAGGAGAAGTTCGTCAAGCGCTGCAAGACGGACACGGTGGTGCTATACGACGAGGCGACGGCGGCTTGGCCGGAGAGCGGCTCCGCGGGCTCGGTGCTCGGCCTGCTCATGCAGAAGCTGCGGGATGACGGATGCAAAGCTTTCTACCTGGAAGGTAAACACGAGGAGTGCTTTTAAACCGAAATACACGGTGGAAAAGTTCACGAGGGAAACTGTAGTTAAACCCGAGGATGAGGACACACTCTCGTGACACCTTTCCGCTTATTTTCTCCTCAGATGTGACATTTTCCTTCTCGATCTGTCATTTTCGCGCCGTGATTTTAACCGCGAATTCTGAGGGAGAGAGACGGCGAAGATGTTTTCAATTAATTTCCTAAAATGGCTCCGCCATGTTGTCTTTCACAAGGAAAACGAGCGTTTCATGAATGAACCACCAAAACTCTGAATCACGAGTCTCTTTTGCTCTTTTTCAAAATATATACTCGTTTGCTTCGACATTTCGTGCGAATATCGCAATATGTGTCGTGTTTTGTGGTGGAAATGGTGTTTGGATGTGTAATTCTCGCTTTCGCCACCATTCACAAAATCCTGTCAGAGCTGAAACACATCTGCGCGCATTTCCCTCATTCAGGCGGTGGAGACTGCATTAATTATTATCTAGATTCTTTACTTCACTAGTTTTGATTCCTCTGCTTCAGCCAGCAGTGACAGAGGCTGCTCATTGTTAATTTATTTGAGTTTTTAAAGCCATAGTTCACATTAATGCCTTCACCCGATTAATGAAGACAGGAAGATATTTAGAGAAATGCTAACTCTTGACAATCAGCGAATGAAGACAGAAATAACATTTCTGCTGGAACTAAAGCTCAGCTTTACTGATATTCAGCATTTCATCAGTTTACTGCTTTATTACAAGTCATAGACGGTAAACAAGGCTAGTGACTGATAATAACCGCTGGAATAGGGTGTAATAAATGTGTACTACAGGTTTACTCACTGTTGAGGCATCTGGAATAGATGTAGGCAGCTGTTTTGATCGATCACTGGTCATTAAACAGGAGTGCTAATAGCATTAACATCTTTTATAATGTTTTAGAATAGATCATTATTTTAATGAGCACATCAGACTGTTTATAATTATACAAATCATTTATATACAAACCAGTGATGCAAATTATTAATTGATGACCAATTAACTCAAAAGCCATTTAATCAATAACTCTTTATTAGTTATTAATCATGAACCTTATTAGATTTCTGAGATGGTTGAGCGTATTATCTATCTCAGCTAGTGCATTTACTTTCACTTATATTCACTTCAGTTAATGTAATAATGTAATGTAAAAATATAAACGTTAACTAAATGTCTTTGGTCTTTTAACACAACACGATTTTTCCGAATATTCACAATTGGAAATTATTTGCTGGCATGGACACACATGATCCACTCTCCAGTGTGTACACCTGAGACGACACCATTGACATGATGCGTATTCGAACCATACTACAGTAAAGTACTTGAATTATTCTGTTGTGGTAATTGTACAGTTGCTATGGTAACACAACAACCACTGTGATGTAAACACAAATGACCCAAAACTAGTAGTTTTCTACAACTTTAGCGTATATTATAGCACAAAAAACCACAGTTTACCGTAGTAAAAACTAAAGTATGCTACACTGTTAATGACGGTTTATAAGTTCACCATTAATACTACAATATGCTCAGGGTTGTAAATACTATTATGTATACAGTAATACACTAGTATGGTTCAAAAACACTACAGTGTTTACTATAAATTACTATAGTATTTATGTCACATGGGTAGCCTTTTATTTACAGGAATAATATTTTTGTTTCATTGACGAACGATGCCCATTATGTCAGACCAGTGTATCGGCGTAAACACTCCTGAACATTCTGTTATTTGAAGTTTGGCGTAATCGACACTAAGAGAGGGCGGGGCATCTAAAACCTCCCCTTTTCTAAAAAACAGCATTTGATTGGTCAGAAGATTTGCTTTGAAACTGAAGTATGAAGTGATGTGCTTGATCCATTTAAGCAGACAAACTATAAATCTTTAAAATGTGAAGTTTGTCACTGTTTCCGAGACACTAGCTTATAGATATCTTTAATGCTAACGTCAAAAACACATTATTTTCATTATTTACACACTATTCATGGGGCCTTTAAGGTAAATAATTTGTTAATTGAGAGTCTTAGTTATAGCGTACGGTGAATGATCTGCGGTAGGCTCAGTGGTGCAGTGGTGTTTGTGGTGTATATTTTGACTGATTATCGCCTGTAATCTGGCCTCTTGCAGGAGGATTTAACAAGTTTCAGACTGAGTACCCAGAACACTGCGAGACCAACCTGGACTGCTCCTGTCCCAGCAGCTCTCCGCCCTCGTCTGTTCTGGGTCTCGGTGGACTGCGCATTAGTTCGGATTGTTCTGATGGAGAATCGGACCGGGAGCCTGGCAGTGCCACCGAGTCCGAGGGCAGCCCGTTACCCAATAACCAACCAGCATTCCCAGTCCAAATCTTACCGTATCTTTACCTGGGCTGTGCCAAAGACTCCACCAACCTGGACGTTTTGGGCAAGTACAACATCAAGTACATCCTGAACGTCACTCCTAACCTGCCCAACATGTTCGAACACGACGGGGAATTCAAGTACAAGCAGATTCCCATCTCTGATCACTGGAGCCAAAACTTATCTCAGTTTTTCCCTGAAGCCATTTCTTTCATAGGTGAGTTTGACTTCCGGAAGTGTGCACTCTAGTGTTGGCCATATTGTGGTTTTGTTGTTGGAGTGGATGAAAACTGAACTTGAGGTGTTTTTCTGAATTCAACAGATTCACTCAATACACAGCTCATGTGGTTAATTTCTTAAGTTTAGTTTTAATTAATTATTTTTATTTATTTAATTGTTTCTGTCAGATAAAGAGTGCAACAGTTGGCCATCATTCATTACACTTACACTCAGAATTATTTGCCCTCCTGTTAAGTTTTGATTTTTATTTTTTATTTAAATATTTCTTACCCAATTTCTGCTCTAAACACATTTCTAATCATAATAGTTTTAATAACTCATTTCTAATAACTGATGCCTTTCCTCTTTCTCATGATGACAGCTCATAATATTAGACTAGATGTTCTTCAGGACACTAGTATTCAGCTTAAAGTCACATTTAAAGTCTTCGCTAGGGTAATTAGGGTAAAGTTAGGGTAATTAGGCAAGTCATTGTATAACAGTGGTTTGTTCTGGAGCCAATCCAACATTAATATTGCTGAAGAGGGCTAATAATATTGACCTTAACATGGGTTTAAAATGGGCATGGGCCAGTATAAGATTCTGACGGTATGATAACCTTGGATAAAATATCACGGTTTCGCGGTATGACGGTATTGTGTTTATTGCTCTAAAATATATTCTTTTTAAATGATCTGGCTAAAAAACAAAACCTTTTTCCTCTTTGAACACAATATAATTTCTTTTGAGAAAGTATTTTGGGGCAGTAAACATGTCAGGCTAAATAATTCAAGTAAATCGTTGACTTGTGCCGTCTTCATTTGTTTCAATAACACTGATGTCTTTACAATTTACATCTAAAAAAACTATTTAAAAAAAATCTAAATAAAAAATCATACACATACCTTAGGAACGGTGTAGGAGAAAACTGCCGGTATGAAAACCTTGACTTTTCTAAACCGCGGTATACCTTTCAAACGGTTATCGTCCCATGCCTATTTTAACACAATTAAGAACTGCATTTATTCTAGCTGAAATAAACCAAATAAGACTTTCTCCAGAAGAACAAATAATAGAGGAAATACTGAGAAAATATCCTTGCTCTGTTATTTGTGGAATATTTGAAAAAGAATTTCACATGAGGGTGGATAATTTAGACTTCATCTGCATGTACATTAGCGATTACTGGAAAGATGCGCAATTTTGTTTATGATATTTTTCACAATAAAACAAACTTACAAATGCTGTTTATCAGGACTTTGAAAAAACAAATCACTTATGTAATGATCATACTGAAGTAAACGGGTAGGGATAAATGAGCTATTCCATGTAAATGTCAACCTCGCCATGAAGAAAATGAGGTTTTCACCAAAATGCAGAAACAGTTTTTAGTTTTTTTTGTTTGTAAGCAAGTATTTTGCAGTACTTGTAGAAATACTCAAACATGTATCTGTCAGTGTTTTTAGACTATTATATTTAATTTAACAAAGTCACACATTTGGCAATTTCACATCTGTCACATCCATAACGGAGAGACGTCACATCCATAACGACACCTTTTCCTCATAAATGCAAAAATATTAAATAAAATAAAATTAATCATTTTTGTTTTATAGTTAGCAACTCTTATTCTTTTGCTTATCATTGTTTATTTTGGGTTGTGCAGTTTTAATTCACAGAATTTCTACAAAGTATGCTCTCAGCTCTCTAAAAACTTTTGGTCACATCCATAACACGTTTATTTTCCTCATTTAAAGTCCAAAACATGTTTACAGATTGATGTTTTTCTTGTCCCGTAACTCTTTGGTTAGTTGTTTTGGGAAATATGAACTGATGTTTCAGTATAATGTTAGCGTATACTTTCTATATGAATTTATGCTTTGAGTTTTTACTGCAAATGTCACACCCATAACGCTGGAACTGCTCAGTTAATTATCACGATTACTGTACTCCCCTGCGTGACATTACAAACCTGTATGACGTATTTATGTTCAGCAAAGAATAGAACTTCATGAAATGCTTCAATGGCAGTCAATTATGACCAAATATGTTTGGTTATCAACATATGAATTATCTTTTGTGTTTCACAAAGGGAAGTAAACCGGTGTGGAATGAGTAAGTTGCATAATTAGAATTTCTACATTAGCTAACGAGGAAACTATTCGTTACCTCAGTGTTTAAAAATGCAGCGTTTACATCTGATATTTCCACACAAACACGGGTGTAAATGGGACTAAACTAAAGATTATTCTGCATCTCCCATTGGCAGATTATTCAGCTTGTTCGACTTCATTTTGACTCATTATTTCTCATTATTTATATATTTAACAACACATGCTTTACTTGTCTAGATAATGCTTCTTGATTTAAGAATTTTGAGATATTTGGGCCAGAAAGAAGACCTGAGATCTGAGTAAGAACAGTATTTGTTTGCACTGTGAGTGTTCCTGTGGTCTCCATGAGAGAGACGCTCTGTACACCGGTTACTGATGGTCATTTCCTCCAGGCGTCTCTCAAGCGGCGGTCAGGCTGACTGATGTAAATCGAGGACATTAGTGGATCTCTGCGCAGAGGAAGCAGAGATCATTGATTCAGTGAGCTGTACAGAAGTGATCAATGTAGGCCATAGATTACAGAGCGCCAGCATAATGGAGAACTGGACCGTGAATGGAGACGAACACACAGGCAGATTTCAGCCTCATTCATGAAACAGCGGCAGATTCCGTTTGTGTAAAGCCTTTGTAAAACTAATCCAACGTAAATGATCGTATTCATGAAAGCATTTCCAAACTACACCTGCTGTCTAGAAGAAAACAGAAGTAAATATTAAGAGTTATATAACATGATATATTCTTAATAATGAAAAGTGTAATGCTACTGGCATGGATTATATCATAGCACACACAGCGTACTGGCTGGAAAACGCTGTTCTCATGCTGGACAACTGTAGATGATTGTCTGATAATTTGAAGCTGGCTAAAAATGCTTTGAACACATGTTTATTGTTAGGCATATTATTATTTTTGCATTTATGAAATGTATTTAAAATTGAAAAGGCTTTCCAGAATGTTCCACTGCGTTTCTGGACACGTAATTTACATCGATGTTGTTTATGTAAATGTAATTTTGAATACAGATTATTAGAAATTAGTAGGCCCACACGGAATCTGTGTGCACAGAATTCCGCAGATTTTTAGCCCATCATTGATTCAGTTTATTTACTGGTGTAAATGTGTGTAAATTTATATTTATTTAGTTTATTTTTTATTTATTTCAGTAATAATTTTGACTAATATGAAAATACTCATATGATTTATTTACAGCACAGTTTGTAAAGTACTATTTTCTGTCTTTTAATAGAGATTTTATTCGAGAGACTTGCTTTGTTTACCAAATGAAGTGGATCTAATTGGATTCACATTGTAATCATTAAATAAAAGTTAAAAAGGTATTACTTTTTTATTTCATATATAATTATTTTTTTGTTATGATGGTCCTAAAATAATTCTGCATAAATCCGCAGATTTTTAACAAAATACTCCGCAGAAATAGCAAAAAATGTCCGCAGATTCCGTCTGGCCCTAGAAATTAGTAATCCATAGTTAACATCTAATGTTTATGATGCATTTGTGAATCTGGAGGATTGTGTTTCAGGAGGAAGTGTTTGTTTACCACTGCTTAAACCTGCTGCTATATTTGCAATGGTTTCGCAAATATAGAAGGAACTGGAAGCCTGAATCTACAGACGAGTAAAACGGAAATGGTTTTCTCTGACGTGTTTCTCTGCCGATTCGATCTCAGTGATTTTGTCTTTTTTTTGGTGAAGTCACACGTGCATTTTGTGGCAGACGCGGGTTCACACTTTCAGAAGTCATTTCCTTAAAACGTCTTGACTGAAATTATATTCGCATTCACAAAACTCTGCCTGTTTTAAAGACATGACTGCATTAACCTCTTGATGATGTTGGTGCTGTTTTTGCCCCATTGACTTTCATTTATAATGACATTTACTGATTGTAAAGCCACGATGCCATATAATCATGCATTCTTGATTGCTGTTGGGAAGAGGGACAATGTGTCGTTATCACTGTTGATCATCAGTTACAGTGCAGAAAAGCTTTAGTTTCTGAATTTAATATGGAATAAGCCATGATGGTATGCTGTTATGGCTTTGCGATCCAAAAATGTGATTATAATGGAAGTCAATGGGGCAAAATTGACCCCAACATAATTAAAGGGTGATAAATTTCAAAGCATCTTCCCAAAATATGTGTCAAAATCAGATATGTCGGCCAAATTAAGACTCAAAGTCAGTCCAGAGAGGATGAAAACGACCCAGCAGCACCAAAGGGTTAAAGTGAGCTGATGTTTGCATTGATGCGGCTGCAGTGTAACGCTACAGTCTGAGAAACGCCACAGGTATTTGAAATTTAAATAATGTGTCATTCAGCGTTCGGTGTGACAGTAATCCGGCCGTGTGCTAAATCACACACACACTCTTGCTCTTGACAGGAACCCGCTGGTCTGGTTTCTGCCACTCATTCTTAGCTTGTGCACACTCAGAGCATGTCCTTCATTGAGTTTGTGGGAAATATCTGACATGCTAGTCAATCACGTGACTTGTAAAACGTTGTTTGCTTAAAAAAAGAGGCTTAAACCTGTATGACTGGAGGACGAGTCAAATGTTCAGTGAGCCTCATTCATCAGACATCAACAGGAGTTAAATCATGAATTACATTTCATAGATGTTAGTTGGTATGGAAGAAATGTACAGCTGCTGCCCAACCACGTGGAAATGTGCTGGGAAAGCTGTGTGTTCCTCCTGGCCAACTGATTACACTGAACATTGATAAACATTGTTCATTGATAAAATGGTGCGATGAGTTGCGCATTAGAAGACAAAGATGAAGCGCAATGAGCGCGGTGAATGCTGCGGCTTCTGGAGGTGTGAGGCGGGAGCGCAGACAGATGCTCAAGACAGTTCTGAAAGGAATAATAATAATAATAATAGTACTGGAATGGTTAAGCCATTTTAGAATGACCAAAACATCATTTCAGATGTTTTACATTGTGGACGGTCTGCTGGTTTGTAATCTCATAACTAGGGCCAGACGGAATCTGCTGACATTTTTTGCTATTTCAGCACAGAATTTTGCTAAAAAACTGCGCATTTATGCATAATGATTTTGGGAGTATCATAACTAAAACCTTAATATATGAAATAAAAAGTAACACCTTTTTAACTTTTATTTAATGTTTACAATGCGAATCCAATTAGATCCACTTTATTTGGTAAACAAAGCAAGTCTCTCGTATAAAATCTCTACTAAAAGACAGAAAATACAAACTGTACTGTAAATAAATCATATCAATATTTTCATATTAGTCAATATTATTACTGAAATTAATTTAAAAACTGAATAAATATACATTTACACAAGT
Source organism: Danio albolineatus (assembly GCA_903798035.1). Lineage (NCBI taxonomy): Eukaryota > Metazoa > Chordata > Actinopteri > Cypriniformes > Danionidae > Danio > Danio albolineatus. Next base: position 226,335 of record CAIGQQ010000641.1, read on the forward strand.
AAATAAACAGAATCAATGCTTCCTTGTGGGCCTACTCATAACTAGGGCCAGACGAAATCTGCGCGTGCAGAATTCAGCAGATTTCCGCAGATGTTTAGCCTATAATTGATTCGGTTTATTTACAGGTGTAAATGTGTGTAAATGTATACTTAATCAGTTTTCAAATTAATTTCAGTAATAATATTGACTAATATGAAAATATTCATATGATTTATTTACACCACAGTTTGTAAAGTACTATTTTCAGTGTTTTAGTAGATATTTTATATAAGAGGTTTGCTTTGTTTACCACTTTGTTAATCCAAAGTGGATCTAATTAGATTCGCATTGTAAACATTAAATAATACTTAAAAAGGTATTGCTATTTATTTCATATATTAAGTTTTTAGTTATGATACTCCTAAAATCATTCCGCATAAATCCGCAGATTTTTAACAAAATACTTCCGCAGAAATAGCAAAAAATGTCCGCAGATTTCATCTGGCCCTACTCATAACTAATCATACGACTCTCTAAATACACATACTGGAGTTTATTCAGTAAAAATGTTTCCATCTTAGATTATGCAAATATTTTCATCAAATGAAAGTAGTCTGGCCTACTCTGTTATGCTTATTAGTTTTTGACTTATTAGGTTTATAAGTTTAAACCTGATGGGGAGTCTAGAATATTCCACTGCGTTCCTGGACACGTAACTCACATAGTTGTAGCTTATAGATGGGATTATGCTGATTATGAATGAGCGTGTACACTCTATTTGCAGATGATTAGACATCATTAACATGCATAACATAAGTTTACCTATCAACTCTGATATTTATGAGGCGTTTGCAGATCTGGAGGAGAGTTTTCAGGAACGGTCTGTTTTCCCAGCAAGCCTTCTTCTGTGGTTAAAAGAAATCGAATAGACCTGCAAACACAGACACCTTGGCTAAAAAATAAAATTGGGCAGTCAGTGAAAATCTACTAGCCCAAACTAGAGTCACCAACACGTATGTTTATTTGTCTATCAGACATCTATTAAAAGCAAATTTGCTTAGTGAGTTGTGCACAATTTACGTCAGGTTTACTCCTATATTTAAAATGTTTCATGAATGAGGAACACACATTATTATATCTCTTATTATAGCACTCCTGCAGTCGTTAAAAGAGAAGCTGAAAAGCAAACTGGTGCATTAAACCATCACGACATCCTGTTATGCGGCTGGACTGTGTTGTCGAGTGTGTGAACGCTTTCGCTTCTGCTGTGTAAACACACACTCTTCATGTGATCGTTTGTGCTCATTATGCTTCTGCTTAAACGTTAGAAAGCGTTGCTGAATGATACCTCCTGTTTCAATGAAGAACAGCCCAGCAGAGGAGCTCAGTGGTGTTGTGGCTTCACATGTTTTCATCAAGCCTGAAGGGATTGTTCACCTAAAAAATCAAATGTGCTCACTATGTACTGTCCATCAAGGGGACAAAAGTGTCTGTATTCTGTTAAACACTGAAGAAGATGTTTTGAAGAATGCTGGAAACCAGTAACCATTGACTCCATAGTATTTGTTTTTCTTGCTATAGTCAAGCGGTTCTAACATTGTTCTAAATATCTTATTTTGTATTGAACAGAAAACATATACTATTTGAAATGATCTGGTGGAGAGTAAACAGTGAGTAAATGTTCATTCTTGGGTGAACTGACCCCTAAAGTTTAAACTATTGACTCTCCGCTATGTTTCCCAGTCAACTATAATCCCACTCCAATGGATGAATGAGCTAAAACTGAACTGCAGGTCGTGTGATGTGCCTATTGTGGACTTAAAGATTGCGTTATCGACGCTCCGCGAGATATTGTGCTGCTCTACTGTTGATGTAATGGCCAGTGAGCTGTGTGTGTTTCTCCACATCCATCATTGGCGGAGCGCAGGAGAAATGGCCACTTTCCTCAGCTTCTCCTGGCACTAATGGCTCTGTAGTACGTCATGCTCCACAAAACCAGATGCACTCTGTCTCTAAATAATGTACGGCTGTAATTTCCCCCATTCACCAACCTAGAGCAGTTAGAGAGGGTGTTTGTCACATGATCAGTGTTCTGGCTGAAGTTATTATTAACCAGTGTGTGTGTGTGTGAGTCACTGAGTTCAGCTTTATGTGCTTCACTGTATGAAGGAGACTCACACACACACACACACAACCTTTTTCTGTGACTAAGTGCATAGATTTATGTTAATGTGTTAATCCATATTAAATCTTTTTGACATAATGTGTGTGTTATACATGTATTATGTAGATGTGATACACACAAATACATAGAAACAGAACTATACAAAACAGTTTTGTTACATGGATATTTAAGTTTAAAGGTATTTACATTTTATTTTGGATGATTAATTGCAAATAATTTTTTGCCCAGCACTAATTTAAGGTTTTTTGTTGTTGTTTTTATGAAACTGGTATATGAAAGGGCAATACTCTCTTGAACAGATTCTAAGCTCAGTTTTTACCAACTATGATTTCTATGAGATAGATAGATAGATAGATAGATAGATAGATAGATAGATAGATAGATAGATAGAAGGACGGACAGACGGATAGGTGGATGGATAGATAGACATGCGGACGGACAGACGGATGGATGGATAGATAGATAGATAGATAGACGGACGGATAGATAGATGGACGGACGGATGGATGGATGGATAGATAGATAGATAGACGGATAGATAGATAGATAGATAGATAGATAGACAGACGGATGGATAGACGGACGGATGGATGGATGGATTGATGGATGGATGGATAGATAGATGGATAGACAGACGGATGGATGGATAGATAGACGGACGGACGGACGGATAGATAGATAGATAGATAGATAGACAGATAGATAGATGGATGGATAGATAGACAGACGGACGGATAGATAGACAGATAGACAGACAGACGGATGGATAGATAGACAGACGGACGGATGGATGGATTGATGGATGGATGGATAGACAGACAGATAGATGGATAGATAGATAGACAGACAGACGGATGGATAGACGGACGGACGGATGGATGGATGGATGGATGGATAGACAGACGGATGGATGGATGGATGGATGGATAGATAGATAGATAAATAGATGGATGGATAGATGGAGACTGTATTTGTATTTCAGAACACTCAAATGTACTGTATGTTAGCATAGAGTGTTTATTTCAGACTCTTCTGTGGTGAAGATGTGTCGTTTGTTCTCTCAGATCAGCTGACTGCTATAACCTGAAGCCAGTGTATAAAGTAAATCTAGTTTTTCAGTTTAATTATTGCTGTTATCAGGTCAAAAGTGAATTAAATGTTCCATAACCGCCGCGAACCATGGCATTGGTGTATCGTTAGTAATTAGTTTTATGTAATATGATGATGTGATGCATTAAGCAGTGTAGCTTTACAAATGTACATACATTAAAATATCTTAATATTAAAAACTGGACTGTTAAACACACCATCACCATCTTGTGAAAGTGTCCATCATATCACTTTTCATATCACCTTCAGCACGTCTTTACTTGAGTTCTCCTAAAACTCTGTATACTAATCAAACTAATGGTTTGAAGTAACAGAAACAGTAATCCACACACCTTCATTGGCATCGTTGTGAATAAACGTGAACCCAGCATAACCCTTTATTTACTCAAACCAACACACAGATCCACTCATTCACAAAGCAATCTAACATTTGTCAAAACATCACACCTCATTGGCTCTTGCTTCATATGACTCGACATCACCCGATGGACAGCCAATGAGCTGTGATCGAGTGTAGTGAGTCACATGTGATCTGTCATTCAGCAACTGGGATTTTTATTTTAACAATGATCTGTTGGACCCAGCTGGAGAGACAGGTTTGTGCTGTTTTTATAGTCACACACCCCCTTTAAAAAAGCAGTGCTAATGCCCGAGGCCTAAAGTGAGCGTTCTGCCAGTCTGCAGGCATTACATTTGTTTGCCAGCTCTGAATTACAAAAACAGGCAGAAGAAAACTGGGGAAGTCCATCTGATTGCAGTTCTCATGACTATTTGTGTTTTTAATCCCATTAATATTATTGTTTTTATATATCAGCTGTATAGTTATTTTAATTATCAAGTCTATAGATCAGTGATTCTCAAGCTTTTTTCACCAGGCACCTCCTCAGAAAAAAATTGTCTCTCCAAGTACCACTATAATGACTGGTATTAAAATACAGTAGCGTAGTAGGCATAATTAAGCAGCTACAGCACTGCACTGCTTTCCTAGAGATGGGTTGTGGCTGGAAGGGCATCCGCTGCCTAAAACAAATGCTGGATAGGTTGGCGGTTCATTCCGCTGTGGCGACCCCGGATTGATAAAGGGACTAAGCCGAAAAGAAAATGAATGAATGAACACTGCACTGCAAAACGTGGCAGATTAATTCTTCTTATTATGAATATTTATTATTGTCAGCCACTTTGAACATTTTAAATAGTTTGAATATTAACACCGTACTGTGCATAAAAATCAAAAGTATAATTAAAACGTCGACGTTTAAATTAAAATGTGCTTTTAAAGTTAATTAAAAATGGCACTTTTTAAAAAGTAAGAAAATTAAAGAGTGATCATAAAGTAGCCTATTCATCAAGCTCCTTGGACCTCATAAATATAGGCTATATGTCATCATATTCATAAATAAACTCTTTTTGAAATATATGTTGCATGTGTATATGACTTACTTGTATGTCTTTAATCTAAACATTAACTTGTATTTTCAATATATGAATTGAATTTCCATACTTAAATTACAAATTAGATCTGCTGACTGTGCGTTAGAGTGGGCTTCGTCTGTCAGAAAAGCAAGTGATTCAACTATACCTGTGAACACTGGGGTATAAAAATGCAAGACACACCCCCAACAAACCTTACAAATATAGGGTGGAAAATAGCTTCAAATGAAAGAATACATGAAAAGTTGAAAATAAAATAAAAGGTTTAGCCTGTTAAAATCAATTTACTGATCACATCGGTGTTATCGTACCTGCCAAAGGGTTAAAAGTGTGTTCATTTTTTAACTTTAATTATTCAGCGATTCCTCTGCGTACCACTAGTGGTACATGTACCACAGTTTGAGAACCACTGATATAGATGATTATTACTAATATTATTATTGTTTTTATTATTATATCATTGCAGTCAAATCAAGAGTCATCACTGCATTAGTAATTGTAAATCTAATTGAACATTCCTTCGTTTTATCTGCCAATCAGCTTTCTCCTTTAGGCCCCGTTTACACTAGTACGTTTTCGTTTTAAAACGCATAAGTTTTGCTACGGTTGCTCCATCTGTCCACACTACGCCGGAGTTTTCGAGGTGCGAAAACGGAGCGTTTTAGAAACGCTGGAGAGGCTGTTTCCATTCTAAAACGCCGCCGCAGTGTCTCAGTGTGGACGGATATCTTTGGAAACAGAGGCGTGGCTGCTGAGATCCGATACGTGATTGGGGCTTTGGGTCATTGCGTATCCTTTCCTTATTCATTAAGCGCAGGTGGCTATAACGCCACCGGCAGACGGCAGACCAGCCTTCACTTTAAAAACTGTATTTTCGATAGCCATGGATGTTTTATATTCATTTGTTACTTTAAGAACTTGACCTCGTCGTCTGTCCACTAAAAGACCTCTCTTGCTTTCTTTGCCATCGCATTCATCGTTCAGCCAGCGTTTGTTGACTAACAATAACCAAACGCCGAGCGAGACACGTGCTTCCTGTTTATACTTGAACGCGCATGCTCAAGAGTGCGCGAATGGTGCGCCAATGGTCACTTGATATACGTTTCTGGTGGCGTAGTGAAGACACCAGGTTTAAAACACCGTTTTAAAACTAAAACGCACTAGTGTAAACGGGGCCTTAGACTGGTGTCACTTCAACTGTACATTACTCACACACACACACACACACATATTGTTGATTTAAACTGATCAAATGCAACCAGAAAGTCCATTTCAGTGCTGTTTTGATGAGGGCACGGTGTATTTGGAGCCCAGATCTACCCTTTTCAGCCTTAGAAGTGTTTTGGTCTTCTCCTGAGCGGTGCCGGTCTACATCTGCATCCTGAGAGCAGGGTGTAATGTGAGTGACGGTGTGGATTTTCACCGTGGATGAGGCACTGTGTTTGGTCTTGTGTGGTGTGTAAAGCTCATCACGTTGTTGTTCTTCTGCTCCTCAGATGAAGCTCGTTCCCAAAAGTGTGGCATCCTGGTGCACTGCCTCGCCGGCATCAGCCGCTCGGTGACGGTCACGGTGGCGTACCTGATGCAGAAGCTCAACCTGTCGCTCAACGACGCCTACGACTTCGTCAAGCGCAAGAAGTCCAACATCTCCCCCAACTTTAACTTCATGGGGCAGCTGCTGGACTTCGAGCGGACACTCGGCCTCAACAGCCCCTGCGACAACCGCTCGCCCAGCGACCAGCTGTTCTTCACCACACCCACCAATCACAACATGTTCCAGCTGGACTCTCTGGAGTCCACATGAGGGCCGCCGGGCGCCGGCGAATGTTATTGTCCCGCGAGCGCAGGAGCGATCGGTCCACGGCGCAGCACACGGCCCTCAGGAGCCCGGCAGCTACTGCGGAGGATTTCACTGCAGCTTCTCTTGCCTTCATGGAACAGACTGTTCTGGAGTTTCTCTGACACACACACACACACACACACACACACACACACAGCAGAGGAAACGTCAGACTTTTGCACAGCGCCGAGAAGAGCAGCGAGCGGAGCAGAGTGTCTCCAAGGGTGCCAATGTGGGATTTTGTGATATTTGGGAGCAGAAGCGAAAGCGTCTGTCTCTGTGTATATTTGCTCATGATGTCCAAAGTAAGTGACGGTGTGTTGGTGCACCGACTGACACAAACGTTGTGATTCTCCCCTCTTTATTTTCTCTCTAGCGCGCGTGCGTTTGCAATGACCTAATGCGTTTTGCACAGTGGTGAAGCCTTTCACTTCTTGGCACTTAACACACACACACACACACACACACACACACACACACACACACACACA
>CAIGQQ010000641.1:254873-279379 GCA_903798035.1 Danio albolineatus
GTGTGTGTGTGTGTGTGTGTGTGTGTGTGTGTGTGTGTGTGTGTGTGCATTACTAACAGTTGCTACAGTTTAGTAAAAGATAGTAGTTTAAATCAGTAATCAGTTTATAGCTATATTAAATTAACTATTTAATTCATTTTAATGTGACACATTTTAACCAAGTATGACAATATCAAGATCCTGAATTAGTTTATTACACTTAATCCTAAATTTAGACTGTTATGTTTTCTTTGTGTATGTGAATACATGAATAAAGTCAGCACGGGCCATATTTGTGAAATACAGTAGGTGGCGATAATGCTCCTAATGAGTTAGTCAGTTACCATATATGGTTTGCCTGGATTGTGTGCGCTAGATGGCCGCTGGGTGGCGCAGGTTTACTGCAGCTTACTCACATTAATCAGAAATAAAATCTAACATATATGTTTGTATGAAGAAATTCTAAAACTAAACGATTTGTTTAACACATTAAGAGTTATTAAATCTGCTGTCATTATTAATGTTTGTTTATAGATATTAACCCTGAGTCCTATAGTCATGTATAGTAAACACTGTTGTGTTTTTGAACAATACTATAGTAAAACAGTTTAATTGATCAGTTGTGGTGATTATAGTTGCTATGGCAACACAACAGCTAAACTAATGCAAACACAAATAACCCAATACTGAAGGTTTCTACAACTTTAGGGCGTGTTATGCACCATGCTTCACTGTAGTCTACAGTATACTACAGTACTAAGTACAGTTTATCACTAGTGTTAATAGTGCAGTGTGCTGGAGCATTCATTAACAAAGAGATGTAGACACTATAGTGTAATGCACTTTACTATGGTGTGGTTTGAAACCACTGTATTATTGACTATAAATGTGGAGGTTTGTAGACTTCAGAGCAGGGGTGCACACACTTTTCTTATGAACGGCCAAAAATCAAACTTGATTGAGTGTCGTGGGTCAGAGGTAATCATACTAAACTCTATTCTATTAAATGTGCCATTCCCTAATGTATTTCAGATCTAAAAATAACTATAAAACATTGCTTTATAATGCAGTTTATGCACAGTAAAATAAGCAGTGTCAATTTAACACTTAAAGTGTTGATTTAACCACTACTGCAGATCATATATGGTGCAATCTATCAAGTGTTAAAAGCACACCGAGTGTAGTGTTAAATCTGCAGTGTAATATTGACACTGAAGTGCTGAATAAACACACTGACAGTGGAGAGTGTTACACTTCCTATAGTTATCAAAGTTTTACACTTAGGGGCGTTTAACACTCACTAATGTTGTTATTACTCTACAAGTGTCATGAAGAAAGCTCTCCTATCAGTGTTACATTAATCTTTACACTGTTCTGTGATTTACTTCTGACATATCGTGATCATTTGCACTTGTAGTGTTAAAGGAGAATCACATCATGTTGCACCTCGCAACCACACTGTCAACAGGCCGTCGTTAACACTGTGTATTGTCAATTCAACATGTTTGGAGTTGTTGACATGTAACACTGTGTTTTTACTCTGTTGATTTTACTGTGTGTCTTTTAATTTTATGATGAACTTATTACTGTTAAAAACAGTCTCATCTATGTTACACTAGATGTGTGGTTACACTAGTCGAGCTGCTCCTGCTGATGTCTTCTGCATTGTCCTCTGTCCGTCGATTTTATTTTTAAATATCTGATTCATTTACAAACATGAAATTTCAGTAAAATCAACAGAGTAAAAATGCAGTTACATGTCAACAACTCCAAACATGTTGAATTGACAATACACAGTGTTAACGACGGCCTGTTGACAGTGTGGTTGCGAGGTGCAACAAGATGTGATCCTCCTTTAACACTACAAGTGCAAACGATCACGATATGTCAGACATAAATCACAGAACAGTGTAAAGATTAATGTAACACTGATAGGAGAGCTTTCTTCATGACACTTGTAGAGTAATAACAACACTAGTGGGTGTTAAATGCCCCTAAGTGTAAATCTTTGATAACTATAGTAAAATTCTACACTATCAGTGTGTTTATCCAGCACTTCAGTGTCAATATTACACTGCAGATTGAACACTACACTCGGTGTGCTTTTAACACTTGATAGATTGCACCATATATGATCTGCAGTAGTGTTAAAATCAACACTTTAAGTGTTAAATTGACACTGCTTATGTTACTGTGTACAGCTCAGCAAATAAACAAAGCTGAATTAGAAATCACGATCTCTGTTAGAGGCGTTCGCTCCAACACTTCCCATCACTCTCACTCTTTCTTAGTTGGGATGGTGGGCCAAATCAAAGGTTCCCATAGGCCAACTTTGACCCGTCTGCCTTAGTTTGGGCATCACTGCTTTAGATAATACACTGTAGGTGGAAGATAAATGATAAATAATAATGATTACTACTACTGCTACTGCTAATAACTATCACCACACTGTTTTTGCATTCCAGCTCATTCCTAAAATGTTGTTTACATATGCAAATGAGGCATAAATTGCAAACATCTGAACAATGAAGGAAGTCAACATTCCTGTGTGATTTATTACACAGCTGATTTTTGATACACCTCTCTGCATCACTCATCATCACATTATATATCATTATATGTCATATTATTGTCATATAGTGTATATTTTGTGTAATATTTCATTATGGTTTCATTTACAGACACAAACTCAAAACAAAAGTGCATTTTATGTGTCTCAAATTCAGACTTTTACAATAAAATACACTTCACAAACAGCCAAAATCTCAAAACTGATAACATGCATGAAGGAGAAGTGTGTTGATCTAGTTTATAGCTGCGTTTATAGGAACTGTTGAGTTCACCCTTCCAAAAAGTGAACATTTCCTCATTATTACTCACTGTTTACTCCTTTATACTCTCAAGTGGTTGTAATTCTGATACTGAACACACATATAATGCAGGTATATGCAGACTTCAGTAGTGTATGAACAGAAATATCAGATTTTTCCAGCATTCTTCAGAAGATCTTCATTTGTGTTGAACAGAAGACATAAACAAGTGGAGGATGAGTATTTACATGTCTGTGTGAACTGACCCTTAAAGCTGTGATTCATTGAGGAAACAGTCCTGCTGCTTTCATATTGGGTTATGTTTGGGTTATTCCCTTTTTACAGTCTGGTTATTCCTGTAGAAGGGCGCGTCAGTGAACTTCCTTTGAGTTTCTGGTGTCGTTTCCTCCTTCTATTAATGACACAAACAAACACGAGGATCATCACACGTGTGTTGATCAATCTGGAAATTATCCGCCTCGTGTTTTGACGGTTTCACGGGAAAGTCTAGAAGGGATACAGCCGCGGCTACTCACATTTAGCATACTTATTGTGACACTGTTCAACAATAATTCATCTTTGTACATTACTGTGAGAGTTGGGGCAGGTTTAGAAGTTAGTAAAACACAATTAATGTGAATGTAATAATATGAACTCAGTGTTACTACTGTTTTACGTCACTGTGAGGGTTGCGTTTAGGTGAATAAAATACTAGTTAATGGGTAATTTAATGAACAATATGAGTAATACTCGGTGTAATTACTGTTTTTACATGACTGTGAGGGTTGTGGTAGGGATGGACGTTAATAAAATACAATTTAATGTGTAATGTATTATTATTACTCGTTAGCTTCAATCCTCGCCGCAGCTGTATCCCTTTTAGCAACCGGTTTTCGTGGAAGGAGTAGGTGTGTCTTCGCGTAAATCTCGCGAGATCTGCGGCCGCTGGTTTGATATAATCCCGGAGCGCCGCTCGCCCTCTCGTTCGTCCTCAGTGCAGGATAACGACACACATCGCTCATAACAGCCGAGAAACAGGCCAGAAACAGCATAACACCAATAACCGACCACCGGGCAGCGATACCAACAGAACACAACCGCGATCTCCGAGGAAGCTGAGGTGAGGCGCGTTTATTAGAGGTCGCGGCGCGTTTAATCATGCGGCTTTCTGGCTGTAACCCTCTGGAGACTCCACAGATTAACTCTAAATCTGCATTTATTTATATTTGATATCTTATTAAACGAAGAGAGGAGGAGATTGTCATTTTTAATGTACATTTAGCCAATGTAGCTGAAACGCTTCAGGTTCCTGTCAGGTTGGCCGCGTCACGTGACGCAGAGATCATAACTCTTAACATGAGCCTGTAGGTTATCTAGTGCACTGTTGAGCTGTGATGTAGTAGTGTAGTGTAGTGTAGTGTAGTGTTCGTGTACCGTCATGTGTAATCTCTGTAACTCAGCTGTTTCCCGGCAGGTGAGCTTACAGTATCGGTGAGTCACTGAAGGCGCTGTTCTCTGACCTAATGATGAGTTTCTGCTGTTTATAACGCTCCTATGAGTACCGAACTGAGGTAAAGTTGGTTTATATTCACACATTTAGACATTCTACTTGATAATGTTTCACAAAAATATTCTTTACAGATTCTAAATAGTGAAATTATATTAGCAGCCAATGACTATCACAGTACTGCACTGTTCACAGTCAGACTGAGCTGATTCTGTTATAAAGTCGTAATTACATCTGATTTCAGACCGAATGTTCACAATACCATGGTAAACAATATATTCACTGAATGAATGTGTGAATTTAAGACTAACTTTATCTCAGTGAGTATCGATGATGATGATGATGATGAAGGCTGAGAGCCTGTAAATCTGTGTGAAATAGGCTTACTGTGAGGTTTGAGCGCTCACACACTGCTTTAAGGAGTGTTAATGTACTCTCTCTCTGTGTGTGTGTGTGTGTGTGTGTGTGTGTTTCTATTGAGGTAAAGTTCATATTTCATCATATATCACATATTTCTATATTGTTTATTACGCTACTTTAGATATTGGGTCTGAGATGGCATGTAAATATGACTAAATAACAGCATCAGCTCTATCTCACTGATTGTGAACGGTGCTGTACTTTAGTCATTGACTGCCAATGTAATGTCACTATTTAGAATTAGTAAAGAATACTTGACTGAAATTATTAAGGGGAAAGTCTGAATTTGTGAATTTAAAAGCATCTTTACCCTGATTGTTTTTCTCTGTGAGTGTCTGTGTGTGTTTAGGCATGGGCCGGTATAAAATTCTGAGGGTATGATAACCTAAATATCACAGTTTCATGGTGTCACTATATTGTGATTATTGCTCTAAAATATATTATTTTTAAATGTCTGGCTAAAAAACAAAACCTTTTTCCCCTTTTAACACAATATATTTTTTTTTTGTAAGATTTATAATATTTTGAAGCAGTAAACCATTTAATTACAACAAATTTTTACAATGAGTAAACAAATAATTACAATGAATCATTTGACTTTTGCTATCTTTATTAGTTTCAAAAACACTGATTTCTTTACAATTTAAAAAGGCGTCTTTGGATATTTTTTCTGCTGGAGATGCTGTTGTTCTAAAAAACTACAATAAAAGTATTTAAAAAGAATAAAATAATACCTTAGGGACAGTATTACAGAAAATTTTGGCGGTATGAAAACCTTGACTTTTCCAAACCGCGGTATACCTTGAAACCGGTTATTGTCCCATGTCTATGTGTGTGTAATTGTTTTTATATGTCATTGGTATGTTATACCTGAATGCTCACAGACTCACGGGTAGGGCCAGACGGAACCTGCGGACATTTTTTGCTATTTCTGCACAGATTTTAGTTAAAAATCTGCGGATTTATGCGGAGTGATTTTATGAGTATCATAACTAAAACCTTAATATATAAAATAAAAAGTAATCCCTTTTTAACTTTTATTGAATGTTTACAATGCAAATCCAATTACTGTAGATCCACTTTATTTGGTAAACAAAGCAAGTATATCATATAAAATATCAACAAAAAGACAGAAAATATTACATTACAAACTGTATTGTAAATAAATCATATGAATATTTTCTTATTTGTCAGTATTATTACTGAAATTAACAAAAAAACTGAATAAATATAAATGTACACACATGTACACAAGTAAATAAACAATCAATGATGGGCTAAAAATCTGCGGAAATCTGTGCGCGCAGATCCCGTGTGGCCCTACTCATGGGGAATTGTCACTGTAGGGCCCCAAATCGGGTAAACATGCTCATAAATCAGGCAGAATGGAGTATTTAGAGAATGTAGAAGTGCAGTGTTTGCTGTGAGGGATGAGTTCAGGAGAATATACAGTGTGTACACTACAAACATCAGTACAGCTGTGGAGAGTCCTCACCGAGATATATGAACATGTGTGTGTCTCTGAGGTGTGTGTGTGTGTCCTGATCTCTCAGTAATGAGGTCGTGGCTCAGTTCCAGTCATGTGAAAGTGGCCGTCCCCCTTCGCACCGGTTGGCCGTTCATCACCGTGACGTTGCGCTGTGTAATTAGTCAGTTTTGATTAACCTGTGCTGTCTGTTCTGTGTTTTCCAGACCTCACTGAACCGTCAGCTATGGACGCCATCATCCGCTGCCCGTTCCTGTCCCGCGTCCCCCAGACGTTCCTCCAGCAAGCCAGGAAGTCTCTAGTGGCGTATGCGGTGAAGTGTCCCGTGATGATGGATCTGGCCTCCAGACCCCTGCTGCGCCCGCTCTGCTCCTCCAGCGCCAGCTTCCAGAAGGTGGAGGACTCCACGGCGGCCGGACACGGTCAGTCACACTCTGTTATGAGGGAGAAATCATAGAAACACCATTATCTAAATCTGCATGATAAGGCTGCACAACATATGGGTTCAGCATTGTACGAATCTGCAACAGCCACATCACAGGATCTCCAGTGTGGAGTTGGGAATATAATTATCCAGAAAACACAGTTCAGAGCGTGTCTTTAATCCTAACAGTGAGAGATTTATTTGGTTGTGTTTTTAAGACCTGTGACCTTGCGTTCCCCCTCACAAATCTCTCTTTATATTAATCTTTTCTACAGTAATATATTTGTGACAATTTAATGAAATAACTTGCAATCACAGTCTACAAATTAGTAGCCCAAATTGATAAGCTAGCCAAACTTGCCTCATGATGTAGGTAGCCAAAAAATATATAAGCTTTAGTTGAAATTTTGTAGTTTGTAAATGTTTTTGCAATATTTTGCATGAATGTAAATGCTTTATCTTTCTATTTCCAAAGATGTTCAATGACTGAAATATTATTTAAATGAATACATGTTAAATTTAGTTCAAATCCACCAGTGTATATAGTCATTATTCACTGAGAAATGGACAAATATATTTTATTTATGCTGATAAATCTCTGTTTTTATTATTTTTTATTTATTCAGAATCCAGTGATACCCCTGCAGTGCCCGCTGGTCACCCTGCGCCTCCGGCCGGGCACGCCTCCGCCTCTAAATGCCCGTTTCTGGCAGCAGAGATGAGCCAGAAGAACAGCGGTGTGGTCCGGCAGGCCAGCATGGCTCTCCAGGAGGATGTTTCTGAAGTTCGCACCATGCAGAAAGGTCTGAGGAGCTGCTTTAAACCATAAAATTGTAGTTTCAAAGCAAAGAAATCATAACTATGTATCATTTTAAAGCATAAAACTCATAAAAATTGTTTCCATATCTGGTGACTGCGATTTGAATAATAATATGCGTCAAGGACACTCATCAGCATTACTAAGCTACAGCAGTCCACATGTGAACCATTTTCTAGATGTTTTTAGAGGCTAAATACAAATCAGAGACCAATAATTCACCTTTATTTGTATAGCGCTTTTACAATGTGGATTGTGTCAAAGCAGCTTCACATAGAAGGTTATAGTAAATTGAAAATGTCAGTTTAGTTATTAGCTAGTAAATTATTAGCTAGTATATAGCTGAGTTCAGTTCAGTTCAGTGTTGTTTAATATTCACTACTTAGAGTCCAAACACTGAAGAGTAATCCATCGATGCGCAGCTCTAGCTGCAGTCTAGTCGCTGGAGGCTGGAGAACTCGAGGCTCGTTTGTCCTTGGAGGGTCACGGGAATCCGTCTCTTGCTTGCTACTCCGCCAAGCAGCTGCTCAGGATACAGCCTGGTCCAGGGTTAAGGAGCCTTGGGATCGTCTCGTCACGGGTCTTGGATCGCATCCGTGGCGCTGCATAGTCTCTGGGGGCCTCGGGAAGAGTATCCCCAGTTGGAATAGAGAACAAAGAAAATAATTAGCGTAGCTGCAGTTCATGGTGTATATAAAGGGGATGCGTGGAGCACATTCGTGCATCATACCGCTAAGTGATGTATTGAGTGTATGCTTTACTAAAAAGATAGGTCTTTAATCTAGTTTTGAACTGTGAGAGTGAGTCTGAGCCCCGGACATTGTCGGGAAGGCTATTCCAGAGTTTAGGAGCCATAAATGAGAAGGCTCGACCTCCTTTACTTGATTTTGCTATTCTGGGTACTACTAGAAGCCCTGAGTTTTGAGATCTTAGAGAGCGGGTTGGATTGTAGCGAGACAGAAGGTTGGTTAGATAAACAGGAGCTAGATTATTTAATGCTTTATATGTAAGAAGTAATATTTTGAACTCAATACGAAACTTAACAGGCAGCCAGTGTAACGAGGATAAAATTGGGGTGATATGATCATATTTTCTAGACCTGGTAAGAACTCTGGCGGCTGCATTTTGTACTAGCTGAAGTTTGTTAATAGAGGAGGCTGGGCAACCAGCGAGCAGAGCATTACAGTAATCCAGCCTGGAAGTCATAAAAGCATGAACTAACTTTTCTGCATCTGAGATGGATAGCATACTTCGTAGCTTAGCAATATTTCTCAGATGAAAGAATGCAGTTTTTGTGATATGGGAGATATGGCTTTCAAAAGTTAAATTGCTGTCTAATATGACACCCAGATCTTTAACAGTAGAGCTAATGCTAACTCTGCATCCCTCTAGTTGCAGGTCGAGTTGTGCGATCTGCTGTGTACAGGATTTAGGTCCTATAAGTAATAGTTCAGTTTTGTCTGAGTTTAAGAGAAGGAAGTTGTTGGTCATCCAGTTTTTAACATCTTTAATACACTCAGTTAGTTTTGATAGTTTAGACGTCTCGTCAGGTTTAGTAGAAATATATAATTGAGTATCATCAGCATAACAGTGAAAGCTGATACCGTGTCTTCTAATAATGTCTCCCAGGGGCAGCATGTAAATTGTAAACAACAAAGGTCCTAAAACTGATCCTTGAGGCACCCCATACTTAACTGGGCTGACTTGTGAAGGTTGTCCATTAATATTCACAAACTGGTAACGATTAGTTAAGTATGACTTGAACCATTGTAAAGCCGTTCCCTGGACACCTGTAGAGTTTAAGCGATTTATGAGGATATTGTGGTCAATTGTGTCAAATGCGGCACTAAGATCTAGCAGGACTAACAGCGAGATGCACCCTTGGTCAGCAGCTAATAGTAAATCGTTGGTTATTTTCACTAATGCGGTTTCTGTACTGTGATGAGGCCTGAAACCTGACTGGAACACCTCAAAAGCATTGTTCATCTGCAGAAAGGAGCATAATTGGGCAGAAACAACTTTTTCTAGTATTTTAGACATAAATGGAAGATTTGAAATAGGCCTATAATTAGCTAAGTTGCAGGGGTCCAGTTGTGGTTTCTTAATAATAGGCTTAATAACAGCGAGCTTGAAAGAGTTTGGAACATGTCCTAATGACAAAGAAGAGTTGATAACGTTAAGAAGAGGTTCTCCTATTACAGGTAGCAATTCTTTCAGTAATTTTGTTGGAATTGGGTCTAGCATACTCGTAGCTGGTTTAGAACTATTTATAATTTTGTCTAGCTCTTCCTGTTCTATGTTCTCGAAGCACTGTAGGCTAATTTGGTTCAGTGGAATGTTTACTGGATCTGAAGTATAAGGCTGTACAGAGATTTTAACATCTATTTTTTGTCTAAAGCCTTCTATTTTATCACTGAAAAAATTCATAAAGTCTTCGCTACTCATTTGCGGTGTGATATTTTGTTCCAGCGATGACCGATTGTTTGTTAATTTAGCAATGGTGTTAAATAGAAATCTAGGATTGTTATGGTTATTTTCTATCAGTTTACGGAGGTGCTCAGCCCTGGCGGATTTGAGGGCCCTCCTATAGCTGGACATACTGTCTTTGTACGCAATTCTAAAGACCTCTAAATTAGTTTTTTTCCATTTACGTTCCAAGGCACGGGTTGCTGTTTTGAGAGCGCGCGTGTGACTGTTATACCATGATGTAGTTTTATTTTCTCTAGTCTTTTTTAATTTGATGGGTGCCACAGTATTTAGTGTGCTAGTAAAGATGGCATCCATGCTGCTAGTTATTACATCGAGGTCATTTGCATTTGCAGGTGCATTTCGAAATAAAGAAAGATTAGGCAAGTTATTTGCGAATTCCTCTTTGGTAGACGGAACGATAGATCTACTAAGGCGATGTATTGGTGCGGATCTGCTAATGTCAGGTAAACATAGCTTGTAAAGTAAGA
Source organism: Danio albolineatus (assembly GCA_903798035.1). Taxonomy (NCBI): domain Eukaryota; kingdom Metazoa; phylum Chordata; class Actinopteri; order Cypriniformes; family Danionidae; genus Danio; species Danio albolineatus. Next base: position 265,274 of record CAIGQQ010000641.1, read on the forward strand.
GGTAGTGGTCCGTAATATCGTCGCTTTGTGGTATAATCTCTACATCCATGACCTCAATTCCATAAGAGAGAATTAGATCTAAAGTATGCTTTAGACGATGGGTGGGACCAACAACATTTTGCTTTATCCCAAGGGCATGTAGTAGATCCATAAATGCGAGCCCTAGTGTATCATTGGCGTTATCTATGTGGATGTTAAAGTCTCCTACAATTAGTATTTTATCAGTTTTAACTAGTAGGTCAGAAATAAAATCAGAAAACTCTTTTAGAAAATTGACATAGGGTCCTGGGGGTCTATATATGGTGATTAAAGCGAGAGATAGCATTTTATTCATAGTATCCGAAAGCATAACATTAAGCGCCAATACTTCAAAGGAGGTAAACATAAGTCCGTTTCTCTGATTAACATTAAGAATACCACTAAAGATTGATGCAACTCCACCACCACGACCAGTTTGACGAGCCTCATGCTTATAAGAGAATCCTGGAGGAGTTGCTTCATTTAAACTAATATAGTCATTTTGTTTCAGCCAGGTTTCAGTGAGACAGAGTGCATTAAGATTGTTATCTGTTATAATGTCATTTATGATAAGTGCTTTAGGTGCTAGTGACCTGATATTCAGGAGACCTAGCTTTACGATATTTATATTTTCATTTTTTGGTATTTTTTCTGGTTTGATTCTTAATAGATGTCTTCTAGAGCACACAGTACGCTTATTTCTTGGTCTAATAATACGAGGAACAGACACAGTTTCTATGCGGTTAGCCGGACATGCATTATTTTGAATTAAGTGGGATGAAGAAGGGTCTATATGGCTAGAATGTGGATTTTTTGAATGTTTACTTACTAGTCAGACAGAACGAAGCGTCCTGGAGATGTTGTCCGACAGCAGATCAGCTCCAGCTCGACTGGGGTGCAGCCCGTCAGCACGGTAGAGCCTAGGACGCTCCCAGAAAAGAAACCAGTTATTGGCAAAGAGCAGTTTCTGTTCTTTACACCATGTTAATAGCCATTCATTCAGAGCAAAAAGTCTACTGAACCTTTCACTTCCTCGGCGGTAGGTAGGTAGCGGTCCAGAAACGATGATCTGCGTGGTGGGCGCGGTGCGACGAACCGTCTCGATCAGGCTCCTGAAGTCGTCCTTCAGGATCTCCGACTGTCGCAGCCCGGTGTCGTTCGTCCCCACGTGGAGGACGACGGCACCGATGCTCTCGCCAGCGGTCAGGATAGCAGGAACCTGGGCACAGAGATTCTTAATGCGGGCACCGGGAAAGCAGTGAGTGCGTACTTTGTTACCTTTAGTGGAAGCAGCGCGGACGTGGCGAACGATGGAGTCACCTATGATCGCCACATCGCGGCCCGTCTCGCGGAGGGGGGCGAAGCGGTTCTCCGTGGAGATCTCGAACGGGGGAGCAGGAGACGTCCTGCCCCGGGACCTGGCAAGCACCTTCCGCGGCTGCACCCAGGGGCCGTGGTAGCCGGGAGTCGGCGTGAACGACCACTGGGCGAGCCGCGTACGCGGTGCACTGGGCCTGGACAGAGAAACACGCGGGGTTGAGGTAGACGGAGTGTTGTGATCGTATTGAACACTTACCTCAGATGAGCGAGACGCAGCGCCGGGTGCAGCGAGCGAAGCCCGCCGCTCCCGTAGCTGCGCACGCTTCATCTCCAGATCTCGTATCAGCTTCCCGAGATTGTCGAGCTCCCGATCAAGCAACTCCATCGTAGTTTCTCCTGCACACAAAAGCGACATTGAAAAGGGAGAGGAGCAAAGCCAGTAAGTGGGTAAATGAGTGAGTGAAGGAACCCGGTAGCTTTTGCTGGCTAGCGGTGCTAGCAGGCTAAAGCTACAAGCAACAAGCGGATGCTCGAGAGACACAACGTTTTAAGGTAGATTTGTTTGTATTAATGTATTAAAGGTATGTCCACCCTAGGTAGAACGGAGAAATATTTAGCGAATGTGGATGTGTTCTATGATAAAAATGTAAATTGCGAATCTAGGTGACGGAGCTTCAAACAAACACAGCTAGAATACTGGAACAGCGTCAGTGACGTCACTCGAGCATGCGCATGCCTATAATAATAAATAAATAAACTGCACATGCTACTTTAGAATTTTAAGTCTAGTTTACAAATATTGCCAAAAGTATGAAACAGTACAGCTCATAATCCTCAAAACATGCACAGAAATAGGGGGCGCTGTTATAGGGTCACCAATGAAAACTCACCTGGTGGTCGTGTCTGGTACTGCGACCAAACCAAACAGAAAATATTAGTAAGCTCATTTTTGAGACATCAGCTTAAGTTAAGGCTTGATTGCTTAAAGCAACAATAAAACATTGCTATTTACTTTCAGTAATTATAGTGTTGAATAATGGATATTCCATTATTTATTATGCAATATTTGACTTATTGCATAGTTTTTAGTCAGTTTACATGGTTTGGTGCTTATGCAGATTTTGCACAGGGATTGCATGGGGAAAATTCAGTTTTTATTAGCATAAACTGCTGTATTTCTCTGCTTGTGAGTTGTTTTTAATATCTTTGACTGAATGTCTGTCCAGACGTCTCTGCATCTGCACTCCCTCCTCTGAAGGACAGCAAGAATGCAGGAAACCTGATGAAGAAGCTGATGAAGCAGCGTCCCGCTCGAGTCTCTCACCTGCTGCAGGACAACATGCCCAAAAGTGCGTCTGTTCACCCTCAACGAGGCTCAGTTATTGCTGTTTAACTCATGTATTTTAGTATTAGGATGCACAGCTTCTGTTTTGTTTGCAAACATAGTAGCTTTAATGATAATACACGAAAGTAAAGCTCATTCTTTAATTATTTTCCCTATACAACAGAGCTAGATTGTGCCAAAATAATCTGCAAATGGACCAAGCAAAATAATCTTATTTTAAAGTGAAACTAAAGCACCCCATTGGTGGATTTTTCAGCTTGTTTTATACTCAAAACACTTTATTTTGACTCCTTATATCTGAAAACAAGACAATATTTTATTCTTGTCCAGAAAGTGCTTCTCGATTTAAGCATTTGTAGATATGTGGACTAGAAACGGGACCCACGCATGTATTCTGACCCGCGGTTGTTCTCCCTCAGATGTGTCCAGCTTTCGTTATGATGAGTTCTTTGAGAAGAAGATCGAGGAGAAGAAGAGCGACCACACGTACCGTGTGTTTAAAACGGTGAACCGCAGAGCCACAGAGTTTCCCATGGCGGACGACTACACCGAGTCTTTATCCTTCAAGAGGAACGTGTCTGTGTGGTGCAGTAACGACTATCTGGGCATGAGCCGCCACCCGCGCGTCGTCCAGACCATCATGTGAGTCCAGCTTTATTGTCATTCTTCTACATATGCGGAACCAATGTCTCGCAGGAGCACGCTGCTACAGAAATAAACATAATCATAATATAAACACTGTTTTAAACCTTTACATGACCAACTACTATACATAATCCAATTTGTTAATAACTTTGAATAACTTTACTAAATACTATGCAGAATGATACTATACTAACGACTAATTATGCATAATCAAACTACTAACAATATGTAATAGAACGACACTAACTAGATGTGTTCTTACTATACATAATGTAACTCCATTAACTAATAACTTTACATCACTCGGTGTAGTTGCGTTGTTTACGTTCTGCTTTCCAATATGGCCGACTGTTTACGCATGATAAAAACACTCAAAATAAGCTTGGTAAAATATTTAAAACAAGGTATTTCTATAGTAAACATCAGACTGTGGTAAACATGGTAAATGCTGACCGCTGTCTCTGTGTTTGCTGTTAACAGGGACACTTTAGGCAAGCACGGCTCTGGAGCCGGAGGGACCAGGAATATTTCGGGCACCAGTAAGTTCCATGTGGATCTGGAGCACGAGCTGGCGGATCTCCATGGGAAAGACGCAGCTCTGCTGTTCACCTCCTGCTTTGTGGCTAATGACTCGACGCTCTTCACCCTCGCCAAGATGATGCCTGGTCAGTGTTATACACCTTTATATACACTATTATTATTATTATTAGTAGTAGTAGTAGTAGTAGTAAGGATTTTTTCTACTGGCCCGATTGGACCAGTGGTTCAGATTTTTACTTGCCCTGCCAAAATTTTTCACAAAAAAAAAAAGTAAATTGCTATTTCTTATATTTTAAATAATGTGTCAAAAATTATTTCTAAAGATGTTAAGGAAAATGTGCAGGTATTTTATTGCAAAACAAAACCTGGCTGACTTAAAAATGACTGCAAAACATCACAAAACAGACATTTTCTTTGAGCCTCATAATCTGATGTTGCCGTCATGTTGTCGTCTCTTCACTGTGTTGTTTTTTACCAGGTTACGGAAAAAAATAACATGCTCACGACATCCAATCAGATAAGAGGAACCTAAAAAACAATATGGTATTTACGACTTCACAGAGAAGATAGCGTTCAAATACTCAAGCACAAACTATTTCTTGATTTTAAGACTATATATGCATGCATTTGACAAATAGTCACAGCAAATTAAAATTTAGTGACGAGGCACCAGTGGCCTGATCGAACCAGTAATGATTCTGTCTACTGTCCCGAGCATCTCTCACACTGTCCCCTGGCCATCGGGCAGTCCTTACTGTTGAGCCCTGAGTAGTAGTAGTACACAATTCATTATTATACACATTTATACACTTGCAGGACTACACACAGCATTTGCATGAAGAGAATTAAGTGTGTTTTTGGAGAAATTAATACAGAGAAAAAGGTTATTTTAGTTGTAAAGTGCTTCAAAATTAACAACATGGAAGTTATTATTTGAAATAAATAAAGATGCATGATATATCAGAGGAAACACTGCAAATAAAAGCTTTTCTTATAATTTTACTACAAATATCTAAAGATTATTAAATTAAGCATTTTCTAGAGTAACAAAAAACTATTTATTTCTGTCTTGTTTGTCGGAAATAAAAAGTTAAGAAAAAAAAGGCTTAAATAATCTTGTTTTTGGTTTGAAATCAGATTATTTTGCTTGCCTTGTTGGCAGATTTTTGAGAAATTCACTAAAGTTTGACTCGTATGAATACAGGACTATATTGTTTGCTTGTCTGGAAAATGCTGCTTGATTTGACTGTACAGTTTCACTGTCACTGTAAATAAAGTGCCACTCAGTTGTCTTTTAACGCTTAATGAGTCATGATATGATATGATAAGTTCAGGTTTAGCTGAAAAAAAAGATATTGTAAATACATATTTATACATAAATACAGCAGGTAAAATGGTTTAACAGATGTATAACATGGTAATTGGATAATATAGTATGAAACAATAATGAGTGTATTACTGTTAGTTAAAGCATAACTGAGTAACCTCGTGGCTCTGTATTGTCCATTGAGGCGGTGAGGGTTCTTATCAGTGTGTGTGTGTGTGTGTTCTCTCAGGTTGTGAGATCTATTCAGATGCAGGCAATCACGCTTCAATGATCCAGGGCATCAGGAACAGCGGCGCCAAGAAGTTTATCTTCCGTCACAATGACGCCAAACATCTCCGAGAGCTTCTGGAGAAATCTGATCCGGCCACTCCTAAGATTGTGGCCTTTGAGACGGTGCACTCCATGGACGGTCAGTGGGTTTATGTATACACTGTTCAATGCGCAGCTCGTATGCTGTGTGTGTGTGAAGCTGACTCGTGTTTGTGTCTGCAGGCGCAGTGTGTCCGCTGGAGGAGCTGTGTGACGTGGCACATGAGTTCGGCGCGGTCACCTTCGTGGATGAGGTGCATGCGGTGGGTCTGTACGGGCCCCGTGGCGGCGGCATCGGCGATCGGGACTCGGTCATGCACAAGATGGACATCATCTCCGGCACTCTGGGTCAGTCTGAGCTCCTCACTGTCGCTCGGCAACCAGCGCTGTTGTGTTCCTCATTCAGCTTCCCTCAAGACTCTCAATGGTGTTTTCAGTGACCCAGCAGACACACACACACACACACACACACAGGAGACGCTGAACAGACACACACACACACAGGAGACGCTGAACAGACACACACACACACACACAGGAGACACTGAACAGACACACACACATCAGACTAACACACAAAACACCACAGACCGCCTCACACACACACACACACACACACACACACACACACACACACAGATGCTCATTCACAGCGCTGTAATCAGAGCTCAGTATCTGATAATGAGCAGGATAATGTCAATCAGCAGAACACAGAGCGGCGGCAGAGGCTCCAGAGGGAGGATCTGTGTCAGTGCACTAATAATGATGATAACATAACATTCTATATTTAATATTGTGTATGTTTATCATGTAAACATACATATGCATGTATTAAGCTGGATTTATACTTTCGCCTGGTGCCACATCGCGCCTCCGCTGACTGCGCGCGCACCTCACGAAACGGACGAGGCTTTTATACTCGCCGTGTTCGCCGTTGTGATATTCTTTAAAGCGACAGGGGGCGCTCAAATGAAACTGACCGTAAAGTCAGACAGATAAACAGAGAAGTAGAAAGTTTCAGGAACTACGTCACATCATTAATATTACTGATGTTTATTAAACTAGTTATTTTTATTATTTTTATAAATTATTTTAATGATTATAAAGATTTTTATAACCATTCAAGATTTTTTTTAAATCAAACTGTGATGCATCACTTGCTTTTGTTCATATCTCGGACAGTTTTACCTATTAAAGTGTATTAAAATATTAATGACAACAGAACATGGGTTCCTCAACAAATATATTTTTTATTATGGCAAGAATAAAAGCATAAAGTACACTTACTAAATAATACAGATGTTTTTTTATTTATTTAGCCGCTCCACAATTCACACAGTACTGTCTGGCTAGTTTCTGTCCGCTTCTCATGCTAAAAAGGCAATAATAATCCAACATTCCTGACCATCATCACCATAAAGCCTAGAAAAACAGCATCATGTTGTAAACCGACAGGTTCAAATATTCCTGTCCAGTTATCAAAGACATCATTTGTTCCTTCATTATAGTTTTGTAACTATTAAATTGTTTTAAATTCAGTTGAAATATATCCATCAGTGTTAAACCTGTGACTGCTGGAGAAACATATTCAGTAATGGTGTATCTGTGTCTCCATCGGCCTCTTTTGGCTTTAATAAACTCATCCCTCAGGTTTCTCCAAACATTTTAACAAAATCTTTCCTCCTTTCTCACTGCTGTTGCAGTTTCTAGCCAAGAATTATTGATCATCTGGTTATCTGATCACTGATCATAAAGATACTCGCACTGTTCGCTCGAGTCTCAAGAAATCCCCTGCGCTCCGCCAGCCGAAACCATGTCGCGCGCACCCAAAGCAAACATCCGGAAACTCCGCGATGACGTCATATTTGCCGCGCGCACTAAAGCGAACTAGTGGACGCGTCCAGTATAAACCAGGCTTTAGAGAGTGTTAGATATAACACACACACACACACACTTTTATTTTGCGTGTGCTTTGATTGTTATTGTGCTTTGTTTGAACAGACCTTTACTATCCTTTATATCAGCAGAGAGTGTGTGTGGTGTGTTTTCTGACCTGTGTGTGTGTGTGTGTCCTCAGGCAAGGCGTTTGGCTGTGTGGGCGGGTACATCGCCAGCACACACACACTGGTGGACACTGTGCGCTCGTACGCGGCCGGCTTCATCTTCACCACGTCTCTGCCGCCGATGCTGCTGTCGGGCGCGCGTCAGTCTGTGCAGATCCTGAAGAGTGAAGAGGGACGAACGCTGCGCAGGAAACACCAGCGCAACGTCACGCTGCTGCGCCAGATGCTGATGGACAGCGGCCTGCCCGTCATACACTGCCCCAGCCACATCATCCCTGTGCGGGTGAGTACACACACACACACTCTCTCACACAAACACACACACTCCGTCACGCGTACACTCACGATGTGTGTGTGGTCGTCAGGTCGCGGATGCGGAGAAGAACACCGAGGTGTGTGACATCATGATGAGCCGCTACAACATCTACGTCCAGGCTATAAACTACCCGACGGTGGCGCGAGGAGAAGAGCTGCTGCGCATCGCCCCGACACCGCACCACACGCCGCAGATGATGCAATACTTCGTGGGTGAGTACACACACACACAGACACACACACACACACACACACACACACACATAGACACTGCAGATGATGAAACACTTTGTTGGTTAGTACACACACAGTAGATGATGAAATACTTTGTGGGTGACTACACACACACACACACACACACTGTGAGCGAGACGGCGAGTGTGTGTGATGATCAAGAGCCGCGGCGTCCAGAGTAACATCAGCAAACCACCCAGAAGAAGATCCACATCCAGCAGGAGGAGCTGTGGAGCCAGAGGGAGCTGTCTGAGAGGGACGTCCGGCTGATGACCCTGAGTTACCCAGAACACATCAGCTGACCCTGAGCGACTCTCCTGTGTCCAGCAGAACTGTTGGTCTGGAGCTCCACAGGGTCAGTAGACATGAGCGGCTGCTGGAGACAGACCTCTGCTCACTCCTGCCAGTGCCAGACGCCGGTGTCAGTGGAGCAGCGCTGGAGATCTGGAGCTGTGGGTGATGTGGAGCATGTGTTGTTCTCTGAGGAGTCCACCTTCACTGTCTGTCCCACAGCCGGGAGAGTTACGATGTGGAGAAGCCCCACAGAAGCCCACCCAGACTGCTGACGCCCAGAGGGAGGCATGGGGGGGGATCACTGATGGTTCGGGCTCAGTATCATGGTGTTACAGAGGCCCAATACTGGTGATAGATGAGCGCTGGGTCACTGCCAAGGACGACCCAACCATTCTGGAGGACAATGTGATCTAATGGGTCAATCATCGTAAACTGAAGGCGGCAGTGGTGTGTGTCAGGATGATAATGCAGCGATACACACAGCAGGACTGGACACAGAGTGATCTGATGAACATGACAGTGAAGTTGAACATCTCCCATGGCCTGCACAGTACCCACAACCAAACATTATTAAGCACTCTGGGGCGTTTGGAGGAGCGAGTCAGGACAGGTGTTCCCCAGCAGCATCAGCAGCGACCTGAACACTATTCTGGAGAAGAACACCTCAGAGTCCCTGTGAAACACTCCTGTCTGTCAGTCCTGTGGCTAGGCCTGTCACAATAATCAATATATCGACTTATCGCACAATACATGGACATGACCTCAATAATCTTTGGTGATGCAATATATATCGCCCATACGTAAAAACTAATTCTTGCAACATTTGAGCTGATTGCACAGCCTCTCTCTCTGTTGGAGGCGTCAGTGTCAGTATGGTTAAAAACACTGTAGTATTTACCATAAATGAATAAAGTATATATTGATGTGGGTGCCTGACAGCTGATAATAGATCTGGTTGTAGATATCACAGCCTCTGTTACTTTTTACCTTGCATTTTTGTTGTTTTTAACATTTATTATTATTTGTTTTGGATATGTGTTTTCACATTCTCTCTCGAATGCCTAATCATTAAATTATTAAAATGACTAAATTAAATTAAATATTCTTAAGAACAAAATATTATGTTCTTTTGAAGAGTGCACTTGCGTTATGATTATATTAAACTGCCATTCTGGCATTACATAATGAGTGGCCTTAAATGGTCTTAAAATGACTATAATATCGTTTATCGCGATATATTTTGGTGCAATATATTGTACAACATAAAACAGATATCGTGACAGGCCGACCCGTGGCTGCAAAAGGAGGCCAGAGAATATCCTACTGAATTACTGTGCTGTAAAAACCACCAGTGTCATTGTCCAGCCGCTGTCTAAATATACAAACACCATCAATAACCTGCTGGAAACACTCAATCACTCTCTCATGCCAGAGAAATCCGACACCTGTGTGCATTATCTGGAACCTGTAAATAAGCGTGTGTGTGTGTGTGTGTGTGTGTGTGTTTCAGACAAGCTGACGCAGACGTGGACTGAGGTGGGCCTCCCGCTGAAGCCTCACTCCTCAGCCGAGTGTAACTTCTGCCGTCAGCCGCTGCACTTCGAGATCATGAGCGAGAGGGAGAAATCCTACTTCAGCGGCCTCAGCCAGCCCATATCGGCCTGCGGATAACACACACACACTCACACACACACTCACGCAGCGCTCTGTGTGCTCTTAATCTACAGTCTTTTATATTTAAGATGTTTAATGTAGGCCAGTCACGTGTCCATTCCTGTGTGATCCAGCATTACGTGTCTGCTCGGCAGTTTAATAAACTAATGACACACACACACACATGCGGCTCCGAGTGGTTATTTGTGTGTGTGTGTGACCTATTTCCTCTCTGAGAGAGACGGTGGACGCTGCTCATAACAGACACACTGACCTACATCACAAATGACCTGCAGATGAGGGAGACACACCAGGTGTGCGTATCTGTTTGTTTCTCTTTCTTTGTGTGTCTGTCTGTGTGTGTGTGTTTCTGTAATGCGTGTCTCTCTACTGGTCCTCCTCCGCCCTCACACATCCTCTTCTTCCACATATGGTAGAGCAGCTCCTGACTGTCCTAAACAGGCATCAGCTGATCTACATGTATGATCTCTTCAGCTTGACATCAGTGCTGGAGCAGTGCAGCTGACAGAGCCCAGTCTGTTTAATGGACTACTCCTGTTATGTTATTTGATCCCAGTACTGAAATCTGATATATGGACATTGATGAACTATACATACAGAGAGTCACAGTTAATATAAATATTAAACATAAACATTTTTAAAAATCTATATGCAAACTATTATTTAGTAAATGCTGATCTGCTCCATCATCAATACTGCAGGTTAAGGACATCAGTGATAAAGCTGATCTTAAAGAAAAGAGTAAGTAGTAATAATGTAAATTATGAGTAGTAATGAGCTGCGGATGGAGCCAGTGTGAGAGAAGCAGATTAATGAATATTTCAGGATGTATCATGTATGCTAGGACTCTCCACACACAGTATCTGATGTGAAACGTGTCCAACAAACCCCTGATGGTCTCTCTAGAACAGAGATGCCCAAACTTTTTCATATGAAGGGCCAAATATCATTGAGTGACGTGGGCTGAAAGTTAAAAAATAAATCAAAAGCATTACTTTAAATCATATTAACTAATGCCGGATAATTTTAAATGATAACTTATTACAATAAAAACATTTATAACACTGTGGAGATCAATGCTGAATACTCTAGTCGAGCAGAATCTGCCGTTGCCTTCATTTGCTCACTGATGTTTCTGCGTTGTCCTCTATTCGGTGGGTGACAGTACGTACACTGGAAAAAAAACTGATTTATTTACATTACTTTATTGAAACATTTCATATTATAGTTCATTTTAAGCTTGGCAATAAAACAAGCAAACAAAAAGGTGACTTTAAATCAGAAATGACAGTCTCTAACCCATCCTCCCTCTTTTAATTCTTCCACTCTTTACCATGGGATGGTGGGCCAAATCAAAGGTTACCATGGGCCAACTTTGGCCCGCGGGCTCTAGTTTGGGCATCTCTGCTCTAGCCCTTTCATGCAAGATTTATAGAAAACATTTAGATTGAGGAATTTATTAAGAAAATAAAACTAAAATACACAAAATTCTGTTTTATTTAAAACTATTTAACGATCTACAGCATGCAGTACATCACCACAACCACAGCCGAGAGCCACAACACTGAGCTTCACTTTATGACATTTATGCTATGTACATCGCCTCAGTTATTAACAACAACATCACAAAGTAATAAAACACACTGCATGAACAATAGCAGTAGCTGAAGTGTGTGAAAGTGTGTTTTCTGTACATGTGCAATAGTCTGCAGTTCTGTATTGTGTGTGTGTTGTGTTGTATATTACACTACAGACACCTTGTAATAAACTGCAGCACATTTTCTGTTATTCTACACACTTATTCCTCTAGATATTATTAATTATATTATTCCAAACCACTAAAATGTCACTAAAAGTCACTTTGTTAAACTGCAGAGCTGAATGTTCAGCATCAGAAGTGGACAGAGCAGAGATCAACATCCCATAATGCAGTTCACCACCGCTAATACACATGTATTGTGATTTCAGCTTGACCCTACATTATTTATTCATTTATGTATTTATTTATTTTTATTTTTTCACCTTAATTGATGTTCTTGAAAGGTTTCCACATATGGATGATCGATACTGTTGCTGGACATCAGCTCTTACCCTGATCAAACACACCTGAACCAGTTAACTCGAACCAACAGCACTGGGTAATGACAGGCAGGGGTGTTTGCTATGGGTTGCGAGTTGCGACTGGAATCTGCAGGATGGAAGATCTCCAGGAGCAGTTTTGGCCGCCCCTCATCTAGCACATGGCTCCCGCTGTCAGCCATCTTGGCTCAACGATGTCATCAAGCAGCAAATACACCAAGAAAGTCGCCATCGTTATTATACAGCCTACTGTACAGTCTACTGAAACTGCCCTGCAGCTGTTTGGAGGAAATTACCATGACAAATGAACCTTAAATGACCCAGCCAGACCATGCATGGAGGAGTTAGATAAGATTCTCATCCTCTGATACTGTGATTTGGAGGTTAAACCGCTGAAAGTCCTTGAGAAAGCTTTATTTCTGTTCCACTAAAGACTGAATGAAGAAGTTGGAGGACACGGTGAGTGAAGGATCTGTCATGTGGACGGTGGAAGTGAACTAGTGTCCTCAACAGTTCTCAAAATGCTGGAGAGCGGCCGTCAGACCAGCTTTCCTAGAAAGACACAGCAGAAGGCCTTCAGGATGAGGTCAGGGAGGAGAACAGAGCCGGTCAAACACACACACGCACACACACACACACACACACACGCACACACACACTGTTACATGACAGATTGAGCTGCTGTCTGGTTAAACGGGCCGCGGGTGTGTGTTTGTGTAACCCTGAGCTCGTCTGCTGGTTTTATGTTCAGAGTTATTCAGTCTTAACCCAGTTTACAGCACATCTGTTAGTACATTAATGAAAACAGCTAATTCCTCACAGATTCTTCATCATTATTAGACATAACTTTATTTAGCTTACATTAAACATGTATTATTTGTTCTCACTGAACCTCCAGTTCTTGCGTAAACAGTATTTTAAACAAGATTTTTGTAAAAATGTATGAATATCTATTTACAGGTAATTACAGTTCACATCACAGCGTTAGTGAAAGCTGCACTAACATCGGCCAAAAACTGCACACACACACACACACACACACACACACACACACACACACACACACTCTTTATTTAGATATTTTAGAGGATTAGAAACTGATCCGACATTAGTTTCACTGACATTCTGACCAGAAACACAATAGTGATGTGTATTATACTGTATATTATCTACAACACATTAATCAATGTTCCTGTATTTACTTTAGTGAAACTGTACAAATTATTGCAGTGTACAATAGCTTTTACTACAGGAAACTCTGCTTAATTACAGCATAATATACAGTCTAGTTGTAAAAAACTAGTGTCTACTGTGTTACCATAGCAACTGTAGAACCACCATAGGAGATCAAACACTATAGTTACTGTTTCCATAGCAACTGTAGAACCACATCAGGAGATGAAGTACTATAGTTACTGTTACCATAGCAGCTGAAGAACCACCATAGGGGATCAAGTACTATAGTTACTCTGTTACCATAGCAACTGAAGAAACAACCATAGGAGATTAAGTACTATAGTTACTCTGTTACCATAGCAACTGTAGAACACCACAGGAGATGAAGTGCTGTAGTTACTCCGTTACCATAGCAACTGTTGAATTACCAAAAAACAGAATAATTACAGTAGTTGTTGTGTTACCATAGCAACTGTAGAATTACAACAGAAGACCAATTACTATAGTTAATGTTACCACAGCAACTGTAGAATCACCACAACAGATTAATACTGTACTTGTTGTGTTACCATAGCAACTCTAAAACCACCACAGGAGATGTAGTATAGTTACTGTTACCATAGCAACTGTAGAATCACCACAACAGATTATTTACTGTAGTTGTTGTGTTAACATAGCAACTGTAGAAATACCAAAACAGATTATTTACTGTAGTTGTTGTGTTACCATAGCAACCGTAGAATCACCACAGCGGATCAATTACTGTC
>CAIGQQ010000641.1:398231-420405 GCA_903798035.1 Danio albolineatus
TTCTATAGATGTTATTAATATATTTGTTTTAGCCTTACTTATTTTGCTTATCCTTTGTAACTAGCTGAAACACTTTTCCTATAGCTAAATATTATTTTGTTTCACACAATGTAACTAGTAACATGTTTAAGTTGACGATTATAATAGTCAAAGCAGAATCATTTATGTATTCTTAAAAACAACATTGACAGATCATGTGTAAACATGTTAGTGTGTTTCATAAGTAGTCCTGCTGCTCAGAACAACAATGAACAGTACCAGCATTGCAGTATCACTATAATAACATCAACAAACAAGAAATATTTCCCAGAGATGGGTTGCGGCTGGAAGGGCATCCGCTGCGTAAAACAAATGCTGGATAAGTTGGCAGTTCATTACGCTGTGGAGACCCCGGATTAATAAAGGGACTAAGTCGACAAGAAAGTGAATGAATGAATGAATGAAACAAGAAATGACAGGAACTTATGTTAAAATGTCATACAAGATAAATGACAGCAGTGACACTGATCAATACTTCCAGAGGAAGAGTCACGATTCAAGAAGGTATTGATTAGTGTCACAGCTGGCCTGGCATTTATCTTTTTATATTATACTATTTATATTTATCTAACATGCTGTAAAACAGTAACACAATTCGCGTTTATATGATATAAACCTGATATACTCAAAGCTTGAAGCAGCAGCTGTGACACTGATCAATACCCCCAGAGAAAGACAAAACCCCCGGTAAACGGTAAACATTCACATCCACTCAAGCGAAACACACGGAAAATGAAAGCACCGGTCGTTAATGTGTTGTTAAGAAAGAATATTGACAGGTAATCATTATTTTCTCTATGTTAACATGTTAAGTTAGTGACACTAAGTGTGTTTGATCAATAACACGATGAACAGTACCAACATAGTAGTTACACTATAATAACATCAACACGGAATGACAGGACTAACGCTGAAGTGTCTTAAGATAAATGTCAGGCCAGCTGTGACACTGATCAATACCTCGAGAGAAAGACAAAACCAACAATAAACAGCGAGACTAGCAGCAAACATTCACATTCATTCAAGCGAAGCAGGAGGAAAATGAAAGCGCCAGTCGTTAGACACAGATCGCCTGAGGGGAACCGAAAGGAAACGGAAAGTCTGCAAACGGGCACCGAATAACGAGTGTAAGCCCGTGAAAACAACATTCTCCGCACAGTGGATCGACAAACATCACATACTGCGGTAGATGTTAGACTAAAACCGCATCTGCAGCGTTATATTGAGGAAAGGAGCGTCACCTCAGAGCAGAGCCCGCGCCGCACACACCGCCAGCCGCCGCTGCTCGACGCCCGCCTCAGCAGCGCGTTCATCGCCCTCATTTCGACACGACGCTTCCCGATCCGCTTTCGACCGGCTCCCGTTTCTCCATACGGCTTTTGTAGCGGTGCAAATGTGACGACAGAGAGGAGGAGGTCCGAATCCACCGAGAGACTCGCGTCAGGAGACAAACAACATCGCCGGCGAACGGAGGACTGGAGATCTGCGACTCCAACAAACAACCGCAGATTCCGCACTGCGAGCGACGCGAATTAATCACGCGATGCGACGAAAGAACCCACGGCGTGAATGACGTCACCGGTTTGTTTGTTTGTTTGTTACACTCTAAAAAACAGTGTTAAAACTACCCAAATTGGGTTGTTTTAACCCTAATGCTGGGTAAATATAGGACAGAACACATCAGGGGTTCAATTAACCCAAGTAATTGGGTCAATTGTTTTAACCCCAAAAATGGGTTGTTTTTTCTACTCAATAATTGGTTATTTTTACTTAAATAACAGGTTAGTTTGACTTAATTAATAGGTTATATTTTCAAATGTAATTTTTAGCTTTCTTTTAAAATCATTAACCACATAAACACAAACAGGTCAATATAGTATTAGCTTTGTTTTGTTCCATTAAATGTTTTTCAGCACATCACACTCTGTAAACACACTTTACCTCAGAGATCACACACAACTAAATACACATTATGAACTGCATTCGAAACAATTCGTTTCATATGTATGGGTTACTCGTAAACATTTATAATAATAATATATTTATGTGGCGTCGCAGTCAGCCCCTGCTGGGAGTTGATTTGACCCAAGGAGCTGGGTTGATGTGCCTGAGTGGTGCTAGGGTTGCATTGATTCAAGTCTTAGAAATTATTACCCAGAAAATAACCCAAGTTTGGGTTACATAGCACAACCCAAAAACTACCCAAGACTCTGAAAATAACCCCCAAAAATTACCCAAATGCCTCAACCCAACATTTGGGTAGAAAAAAAACCCTGGATTTTTTAGTGTGTATACTTCTGCAAAGTATACACCTCAAAACACGGAACAATCAACATTGCAAGGAACATTCACACTTTCAAATAAATACTAGTGCTGAATCGCATCCAAAATAAACATTTGCTTTGTCATAGTCAGAATTACTAGCCCTACTGAATTATTATTAGCCCCCCATATAGATATTTCCCCCCAAATTTCTGTTCAACAGAGATTTTTGCAACACATCTCTAAACATAATAGTTTTAATAACTCATTTATTGATTTATTTTCTCTTCGCCATGTTGTGAGCACATAATATTGAACTATAATTATTTTTCAAGACACTAGTATTCAGCTTAAAGTGACGTTTAAAGGCTTAATTAGGTTAATTACGTTAAGCAGGTCATTGTATAACAGTGGTTTGTTCTGTCCACAATTCAAAACTAATATTACTGAAGGGGTATAATATTGCTAATAATATTGAGTTTAAAATGGGTATAAAACAATTAAAAACTGCTTTTATTCTAGCCGAAATAAAAAATTAAAGTACTTTGACTGAAACAAGGTGCAAGGATCAACACAAAAGTTGAACAAGCACATGAAATGTGTACTTATGTTCCATGTAATACTTTCTGTACTTTATTCATTCATCCATTTATTACTTTTTTAAATTTAGGTCTCATTAATTAACAACACCTTTTGTGAGATATATTTTATCTATACACATATAACAGTACTGCTTTTAAAAATTGCTTTTAGATGTAATTTTGTTTATATCTTCCATTTTTACCTTTATTTGTAACAATCTTATATATAGAAAGATTATACAGCGCATCCGGAAAGTCTTCACAGCGCTTCACATTTTCCATATTTTTTTATGTTACAGCCTAATTCCAAAATGGATTGAATACATTTATTTTCTCAACATTCCCAAAATTGGGTCAGTATTGGGTGAGTGGCTTCACTACAACTCGGTGAATGTCCTTTAGTGGCCCAGCCAGAGCCCAGACTAAATCCTATTGGACATCTCCTGAGAGATCTGATAATGGCTGTACACAATCACTTCCCATCCAAGAGGCACTGCAAAGAGGAACGGGTGAACATTCCCAAACACAGGTGTGCCGAGCTCGTGGCGTCATATTCAGAAAGACTCGAGGCTGTAATCACTGCTAAAGGTGCATCAACAAAGAGGAAAGGCTGTTAATACTGATGTACATGTGATTCTGCAGGGGTTTTATTATTAATAAATCTGCAACAGTTTCAGAAACTCTTTCTTCACATTCTCATTATGGGGGATAGTGTGTAGAATGTTGAGGAAATAAATAAGTTCAATCCATTTTGGAATAAGACTGTAACAAATGTGGAAAAAGTAAAGCGCTGTGAAGACTTTCTGGATGCACTGTACACTATTAGAAATAAAGGTACGCGAGCTGTCACTGGGGTGGTGCCTTTTTAAAAGGTACCTATTTGTACCTAAAGGGTCCATATTAATACCTCAGAAGTATACATTAGTTCATTCATTCATTTTCTTTTCGGCTTAGTCCCTTTATTAATCCGGGGTCGCCACAGCGGAATGAACCGCCAACTTATCCAGCATTTGTTTTACGCAGCGGATGCCCTTCCAGCCACAACCCATCTCTGGGAAACACCCATACACACTCATACACTACGGACAATTTACCTTACCCAATTCACCTGTACTGCATGTGTTTGGACTGTGGGGGAAACCGGAGCACCCGGAGGAAACCCACGCAACCACGGGGAGAACATGCAAACTCCACACAGAAATGCCAACTGGCCCAACCGGGGATCGAACCAGCGACCTTCTTGCTGTGAGGCGAACGTGCTACTCACTACGCCACCGTGGCGCCATACATTAGTACCTAAACATTTTAAGAGGAACACTTTTGAACTTTTTAGGTACCAATATGTACCCTTAAGGTATTAATATGGACCCTTTAGGTACAAATGTGTACCTTTTGAAAAGGCACCACCCCAGTGACAGCACACATGCCTTTATTTCTGAGAGTGTATTGAGAGGGTGAGATTTCTTAACTTTTCTGAAACATTGTTAAAACATTGATAGTGTGAAGTCTAAAATGAATATTTACATCTGAAAGTATGGCACTCTTTAGCATTTTAATTTTAAAAGTGGTAGAAATTATTTCAGCAGCTTATTATATATTACATTATATATTATTATTGTATATATTATTGATACCCCTGGCAAAGTCTGAATTAAAGTTACTTTAATTGAACCAGCACCAAAAATGACACAGGCTTCTCTCTAAGATAATAAGACGATGTACAAGTAGCATCATTGTGGAAAATATATTTCTCTGCTTATATTTACACTTGAACAGAAGACTCCACCAGTTAGACGAGGGCATCTCTTAAAGTAATATAAACTCCAGTTAAATAACTCAGAAGAATCTCTATGGCATCACCTCAGGCGTTTTGGTTGAACAGGAATATTAGATTTCCTCCTGATGCTGTAAACGTGACTGTGGTTTACTTCCGTCAGGCTGGTCACATGCGACACACCGTCTCTCATCACTGATTAGTTTAACCCTTTGAGCAGCGTGCAAATGTTCCCAAACGCATTCGCAAAGGAAGCACGTAGACAAACAGTTCTGTAAAAAAGCATTTTACTCGTCCAAAGGTGAAAACAGTGTACAAAATATTTACAGATGTTTACTTTTAAAGGTGGAACAAATAAAGATCTTCCCAATTTTCAACAAAAAATTACCAGTCATCCAGGTTATGCTTTCAAACGCAATGCACAATTCAACATCATCAGCAAAAACAGCCCATAACAACACTGTCTGAAACATCTAATGATGCACTAAAAACATCCTTACACTTTCTGTATTTTGTGATTCATGTTTTTATTTTCCACCATTCATCATTTATGTTTTTGAACTGCATTATGGGATCTTCATCTTTCCACCAACAACTTGTAACCCTATAAATTTGGGAAAAGGTGTGTTTTCTGCACGTGTGATAGTCTGCAGTGCTGTATTGTGTGTGTTGGTGTTGTGTATCACGCTACAGAAGCCTTGTAATAAACTGCAGCACATTTATTGCTATTTCACACTCTTATTTCTCTAGATGTTATTAATTTTTTCCACTAAAATGTCAATAAAAGTCACTTTATTTAACTGTAGAGTTGAATTTTCAACATAAAAATTGAAGATCAACATCACATAATGCAGTTCACCACCGCAAATAACCTGAAAACACTTGAGAATCACAAAATACTGAAACAGTTCATTAACAAACGGATTTGGCAGTGTATGACAGGCATATACTGACACTCACACACACATTTATAGGATCCACAGCCGGATGTTAAAGGGATAGTTCACCACAAATGAAATTCTGTTATTATTTCCTCTTCCTTCACTTGATCCAAACCTGTTTGAGTTTCTCCTGCTGAAAGATACACTGAAGAGTGCTGGATAAAGCAGCCATTGACTTCCACAGTATTTAGTTTTGTTCCTACTACGGCTGCTTTTTCCCAAGATTCTCCACAATATCATGCTAGCATATCAATATCATCAAGACAAGTTTAAGGAAATTGTGAGGAAATGTTCATTTTTGGATGAACTACAATAATAGTTCATTAATAATGGAAGTAATAATAATAATTAATAATAATAATTAATAGTGGTAGCCTTGGTAATAGTAATATTAATAATAATAGCCAATAATGACAAATCAGTCATAATTTATGACTCGTTACTGGTTCCAAACCTTTATGAGTTTCTCTTGTTGAACGTTCAAGAAGATATTTAGAAAAATGCTGGAAACCCGGCATGTGTGTATGTGTTTGTTACAAATATAAACAGATCTCTCTTTCAAAGACTTTACAGTGATCGAGTCACTGAACGAGTCATTTCACTGAACATTTTCACAGAAATTTCAAAAACAAATGCAAAAATTTGACTATTTTAATTTTTTTAATCTATTAACTATTCATTAATTATCACTATGTTCCACCTTTTTTTGTTTTTATTATTTCCTCTAGAGGTCAGTGTATTAATATGTTCTTATAAAGTGTATACTAGTATGTCTGTTTGTATTATTAGTATGTTTTATTTCGCTATTCTCCTATCTGTTTGTATTGCTTTATTTTAATATTCATTAAAAAGTAATACCAGAAACCTGTAACCAATGACTTCCATAGTATGTGTATATATAATATTATATATTAATAAATAATATTGATTATCACCATCTTCCCCCTTTTTTGTTTTTATTATTTCCTCTAGAGGTCAGTGTTTTAAATATACTTATAAAGTGTATACTAGTATGTCTGTTTGTGTTATTTTGTTTAGCTCTAATACTATTCACTTTGTATTTTATTTGTTTTATTATGTTATTCTCATGTTTATTTGTATGAAATGTATGTATGAAATATATATAAAAAGGTAATACTGGAAACCTGTAACCATTGACTTCCATAGTATGTGTTTTCCCTAATATGCAAGTCAATGGTTACAGGCTTTCAGCTTCCTCCAGATTATCTTCTTCAGTGTTCAGCAGAGGAGAGAAAGGTTTGAATCCACTTGCTGATAAGTAAACAGTGACTACATTGTAATTTTTGGGTGAACCGTCCCTTTAAGCATCTTCAAGCACATTTACTCAGTTTCACGTTCAGCATATTCCAGCATCAGAGACGTTATTAGTCTTGTTGCGTGTTCTCATGTGAAATGACACAGATCTGAACACATTAGGATTCCTGACTGCTCAACACTGTAATATGAAGCACTCAAACCCAAATCCACTATAAGCCCAGCAGAGCTTTGGCCTCTTGACTCTGCGCCATCAGACTCTCGCTGGCGTATTTCTGCAGCAGCTCCATCTTCTTCCTCCTCACCAGCGCCTCCTCGATCTGCCAGACAACAACACTGCGTTATAACTCATACTACTGAAGCTCGTATAATTGAAGTTATTAAGTTAAATAAAAAGACTTATTTTGAATGACTTTATATTGTTGAATAAAAATAATAAATATTTTTAATTTCAGTTTTGGTATTCATGTTTTGGCCCAGAAATGTAATTTCAGAGCATCCCCACAGTACACCATTATCACCATTTTAAATAAATAGCATGAAAAAGATCATCTTCTGTGATTATATCAGGACACTGAATCCCGTTGAGTCTGTTTATGCGAGTTACTGAAGTTCATTAAAGTGATCGTACACCAAAAAATCAGTTTCTTTCTTCTGTTGAACACAATAAAAGGTGTTTGAAGAATGCTGGAAACCTGTAACCATTGACTTCCTATGTTTTTTTTTTTCCCATGGAAGTCAATGGTTACAGGTTTCCAGCATTCTTCAAAATATCTTTTTTTTGTGTACAACAGAAGATTCATAATTATACGTAAAGTGTAAACGATGACAGATTTTTAATTTTAAGATAAACAGAACTGGAATTCAGCACATAATGAGCCCAAACTGAAAGTGTTTTGTTTTCTCCGTGTCTGAAAGTGAAACAAACCTCTTTCTGTGAGGGCACAGGAACATGAGAGATGAAGGACTGCGCTCCGTCCTCTCCCTCCATCTGATCTCCCGTCTCATCATCAGACCGCTGTTTCATATGAGAAGCAATCAGAGAAATAATCAGACATAGACCCTCACAGAGATCAGATATTGTTGGGTTTGAGCCGCTCACCTCCTCGTCTCTGACAGCGTAAATGTACTCCTCCTCCTCTTCAGTGTCTTTCACGCCTCCACCGACGGCCAACCGAGCCTCTTTATCTGCTTTCCACTTCTCCACAGCCTCTGCCATCACTGAACACACACAGCAGGATTTAGACACGAACACACACCACACGCAGCTCCAGGAAATCATCCAAGATCAATCACATGTTTAGAGTTGCACAGATCATACGACACAAACACCACCTGAAGAAGACACTCTTTCATCTCTCTATGCCAGGGGTGCTCAACCCTGTTCCTGGAGAGCCCCCCTCCTGCAGATTTCAGTTGCAACCCATATCTAACACACCTGCCTGTAATTATCAAGTGCTGTTCAGGTCCTAATTAATCGGTTCAGGTGTGTTTGATCAGGGTTGCAACTGAAATCTGCAGGAGGGTGGCTCTCCAGGAACAGGGTTGCATTAGACGCTCTTAATATCATTCCATATCTCTATGAAAACATTGTGCGTTTCTGAGTGTGTCTCACACAGGTGAGTGGGCCTGACAAACCACCTGTAGAACAAATATACAGGTCCTTTTCAAACAATCAGCATATTGTGATAAAGTTGATTATTTTCTGTAATGTACTGATAAACATTAGACGTTCATATATTTTAGATTTATTACACACAACTGAAGTAGTTCAAGTCTTTTATTGTTTTAATATTGATGATTTTGGCGTACAGCTTATGAAAACCCCAAATTCCTATCTCAAATAATTAGCATATCATGAAAAGGTTCTCTAAACGAGCTATTAACCGAATCATCTGAATCATCTAAATAACTCTAAACATCTGCAAAAGACTCCTGAGGCTTTTAAAAACTCCCAGCCTGGTTCATTACTCAAAACCACAGTCACGGGTAAGACTACCGGCCTGACTGCTGTCCAGAAGGCCATCACTGACCCCCTCAAGCAAGAGGGTCAGACACAGAAAGACATTTCAGAACCAATAGGCTGTTACCAGAGTGCTGCATCGAGGCAGCTCAGTGGAAAGAAAACGTGTGGCAGAAAACGCTGCACAACGATAAGAGGTGACCGGGCCCTGAGGAAGATTGTGGAGAAAGACCGATTCCAGACCTTGGGGGACCTGCGGAGTCTGGAGTAGAAACATCCAGGCTAAAGGTGCCGCATTCCCCAGGTCAGGTCTAGCTATTATGAGATTTTGGAGAACTTCATGCTTCTATCTGCTAAAAAGCTTTATGGAGATACCAAAACCACTGGTAAATGGTTTACTGACCATGGTATTACTATGCTCAATTGGCCTGCCAACTGTCCTGACCTGAACCCCATAGAGAATCTGTGGGATATTGTGAAGAGAAAGTTGAGAGACGCAAGACCCAACACTCTGGATGAGCTTAAGGCCGCTATCGCAGCATCCTGGGCCTCCATAACAGCTCAGCAGTGCCACAGACTGATTGCCTCCAGGATTCCTGACCAAGTATTGAGTGCATAACTGAACATAATTATCTGAAGGTTGACTTTTTTGTATTTAAAACACTTTTCTTTTATTGGTCGGAAGAAATGTGCTAATTTTTTGAGATAGGAATTTGGGGTTTTCATAAGCTGAAATCATCAATATTAAAACAATAAAAGGCTTGAACTACTTCAGTTGTGTGTAATGAATCTAAAATATATGAACGTCTAATGTTTATCAGTACATTACAGAAAATAATCAACTTTATTACAATATGCTCATTTTTTGAAAAGGACCTGTATATTCCTTCAATAGCTCATTTGAATTTAAATATATAATCTTTCTCATCCTAAAGATGTTTGGTGACCAAACTCTTACTCTAATGAATATATCTGTTTAATAAAACTGATTTGTTTAAATGCACCATAATATATCGGCTGTAATCACTTCATATTCATTTATGCTGAGCACTGTAAACGCACATGTAAAGCAGACATATGTGGCGTGTAGAATAGAGGATCAGTGTGTGTGTAAGGAGATAATGAGCAGTGTGTGTGGCTGAATTAGCAGGAGTAAGCGTGCAGCGTTACGCTTCATATGAACTCATCAAACCCGCTGCTGATGTCCAGCATTCAGATAAATGGAAACGCATGTCAGGAGATCAGCAGCACACAATGGCACAACTGTACCGAGTCCACATTCACATAATGCAGAGCTGCACGCGTCTGCAGGAATAAACCCATCAGCTTCCTCGTGGCTGATCGGCTCCTCTGAAGACTCAAGGAGACGCATTTCTCATGGTCTTCTGCAGACACACTAATGCTATTATCCAATACTTCAGTATGCAAATTAGGATGCGCTGATCTTTATTAATATTCAGCTTCTACAGCATCTCTCTATTATGGTTATGAAGTGTTTTAGTTTGTTATTGCATACATTTGTGATGCCTTTTCATATCTTAGTCTTAAACTATGGGTGAATAATCCTCGATCATGCTTCAGCATAGGGCTGTGCGATAATACGATATTTAATCGTGGACGATAAAAATGACTCCACGATCCACTTTTTCAGAAAAATCGTTGTATCGCTATACAGCATATAGTGCTTCCACTTCATTCATGCTTCCATGACGGGGCGCCACATCTGAATTCATCCTACCACGGCTATTACTGCTTCAATCAAACATTCAGACGTCTGTCGTTGTTGTTTCTTAAATAGCGGGTTACAATCGCACCAAAACGTATTAAAAGGTAAGTGAATTATAACAGCGGGAACTTTTCTGTAACCGCCGTGCGTCATTTGTTTAACCCTTTGAGGTGACATGCTGACTGACAGACGGGCTGACAGGACTCCGTGATGCGCGAGGCCAGCATACAGGCGCAGCTTTCAGTTATGTTGAACAGTTTCCATAAATATGCTTTATAAATATAGGTCTGTGGTTCTGCATACAATGACTTTCTCTTGCTGGAGTTTATAGCCGCTTCACTTTACTTCAATAGACCTTCAGAGCGGCATTAATGCGTCCTGGAGACATTCGTAAATATTCCTAGCAAATCTAATAAACGTTGCAGACATACGCGTTACATAAACATCAAATACATTATTTGAGGGCGCGCAAGAAGTGCGCACGAACACAGAGTCGATCGCCGACCCGCATGCTCTATATTGGGCGTCTGCAGACTTGCGATCTCACCCGGTAATTCTGCGCTCACGACATAAGTCACTGAAATAAAGTCATATGTTGTTGGTAGATCTGTGTACAACTGGGCTATTTAATTAGTTTGTCAAGGGGTCCAGTTCATGAAGAGCATCGCAAATGAGGGGCCAGAAATGACTTGCAATATACTGTAAGTGATGATGACACAACAGCAATACAAGAGCTCATGTGCTGTATTTTGCTCCTTAAGATACCCACGTTGGCTTTTTCTACATTAAAATGTGAATATGTTGTATTTTGAAACTACCTAACATCACTGCATTGTACAATGTGGCTTTTTTTATAAACACATTCAAATGTTGTATTGCAAAGCACAACAAAATCAGTGCATTGCTCAAGTATTGCTTCTACAAACACATTCATATGTTGTTTTGAACTGCATAACAGTCAAGGATGAAGCGATTATAGATTTTGGTTGTGTGATTATATAGTCTGCAGAATAATCATGGTTTCATGGTTATCATGATTATTATGCATTTATTAAATTCAAAACACTACTAGTTTTGTTAACTTTGTAAAAAAAAAAAGGAATTTGCATGTTTGAAGGTGTTGCTGAGGATCTGTGTCTAATAAGCTCTCTGATTTTAACTAAGATTTGTTCGATTTGTTAAATGTTCATGTTGATGGTTCAGTATTTGTAATGCAAGTCTTGTTGAATGTTCTCTTTGCAGAATAGCACTTGCATTAAATGTTCACTTGATTAAAATATTCTTGAACATACATGGTAAGAGTATATCTTTATATGAGGACATTAGTTTAGTTGTATTGTACCTTTGTAATTTGCAAAATAGTCTTTAAAAATCAACTTTAAAAAAAAAGAATCGGGATAAAAATCGTGAATCGTGATTTCCCCAGAAAAAATTGTGATATGATATTTTTTCCATATCGCCCACCCCTACTTCAGCATCAGCCCTACAGCTGCGTATACCAGTCTAATATGAATCTCACAATTAAAACAATCATGATATCAATAAACACCGTCAGACTGTGAGTTAAGAGTGTGTAATGGGACGCTTCCTCACCTTGTTTCTCATATTCCTGTTCCAGTGGGAGTAAAACGCCGTCGTCTTCATCTCTGTAACCGTAATAATCCGCATCGATGTCCTTCATCAGCTCAGCTCGTGTTTTTCTGGGTGGCGGCACCGCTGCGGTACACAAACACAACAAGAAAACATCAGAAAATAGCGAAATCAGAAATTAAACGTTCATAGTGCAGCCTTGAAGTTAACTCAGATGTCTTGCCATGATACGATATGATATCGATATTCTTAGTCAGCGATACGATATTTGTTGATACTTAAAAAAATTCTGCATTTCAATTAGATTCGGAGGAATGTCAATTAATATTATGATAAACTCACAAAGTTTACATTAAACAGAACACTGTGAGAGCTGTACGTTGTGCATCATTCACAAAACAAACGCACATTAGTTTCAGTGCACTTAAGCTCTGCGGACCCGGTACCGGGTCCTATGACGTCATCAGTTTCACTTTCGTTTTTAAAGGTCCATGGTTGTGCTAGACCCCTATAAGTGGTTCCGTTTGAAAGCGTAGAAGCTATATTTTATGCACATATGCATCACTTAGGTTTTTATTTTACTGTACAAAAGTTATTAACATTTAATTACACAACAAAATACTGGATACCCGAGCTGTCATTTTCATATTTTTATATGCTTCATATATGACACACATGTACAAGTCATAGCTCAAATAAAAGCTCTTGCCTGTCCATGTACAATTCTAGCATTCCATTATGTGAATTATATTCTATTTATATTCTATTTCATATTATATTTATGATCAATAAGCAGCCCCAGATCGCACAGAAAGCCACAAATGCTACATCATCTCTGACCTTATGCTGAGTGCTTCAAAACAGGCCATTTCTCCGCTGTTTTTGAGGTGATGTGCATAAGTATTCCTTTTATATGTATAATGTGATCAAAACACAGTGAATTATGTTTGATCAAACCAAAGATCGTGAAAATATGAAAACAATTTCTCAGCCATTTCTCACACGCACTTGTACACAGCACCTAATAATAATATACAATGCAATATTTTCCTTACGCATTTGTACACAGCACCTTATAACAATATATAATGCAATACTTATTCTTTTGCACACAGCACCTTATAACCTGTATATTTTATAACAAATCTGTACATACATTTCAAAATCCAGATCGTTGGACTGCATCTCTGTTTAATGTCTATTGTCTTTTATAATATTTATTCTGTGTTGTAACTTGTCACTTTATGTACACTGGAAGCTTCTGTAGCCTAAGCAAATTCCTTGTGTGTGTGAAGCACACTTGGCAATAAAACTGATTCTGATTCTGAATAGTCTATCCGCATGCCATATTTTCCCAATATTCAGTTGAATTAAAATAACCTTTGCATACTCTATGGTAGAGACAAAAGTCTTTTTCCTAGTGTTTGCTGCTATCTGCTGGTTTCCAGCAGAACTGTCTGGAGTTTCTTATTTTCTTATGGGATTATCTACACATTTTCAAAAAAGCATTTTAGAACAAAAAATAAAAAAGCGCCCGATGTTGAAGTGGTTCATCATAAAACAGAAAACAGAACAAATATTATTTATTACTTTCAGCAGTTTCTTTTGTAAATTCAAATGGTTTTCTGTCCAATAACACTGGAATTTGTCATTTATACCACTGCATTTGGATATGGAAGACTTTCAAAGTTTGGTAGGCGGAAATTACATAAAAAAAAGGTATAGCACCTCTCATCAGTTGTAATACAATAACTTTTGCATATATTATGATAGAGGCATTTTTCGTTTTTCTTATGATAACTGACATGTGCAGGAACCAACAAAAAATTGTTACAGAAACCTAGACCACACAGAACCTAAAAGGTACTCTTTTGAATTTGTTCTTTTATGAAAATTTAAAGGATTTGCTTTAAAATGATACCACATTTTTGCATTTACTCCTCTGCATGTAGATTTGGGAAGCCTTTAAAATTAGGTAGGCAAAATCCAGGCGGAAATCCTAAAATAGCACCAGAGTTTAAGAGGTTAATAAGCCAGTAGAGTCTTAAAGAGTAATTCACTGAATCGTTCATTCAAACTATTCACTCCAACGACTGATTCATTTGGAAATATAGCCATTGACCGACTGTCTCTAAATGGCATATTGTGGAGTAGGTATTGATTTTCAATGCATATTGCAGAAAAATCACATGAACATTCACATTTAAATATTAGCAGAAAGTTTTGACTAGGGCAGCACAATAAATTGAGGAATTATCATTATTGTGATGATAATAATGTGCAATATACATATGTCAGACATTTATTTCATGCATTGGTTGTTTATCTAAATTTGACCAATTAGATACAGCAAATAGTACAACAGCAACCCAGCAGTTGCAGCTCTGCTATTGGCTGGAGTGACCCAAAGCTGAAAACAAACACTAATGGGCGATTCGAGACCAGAGAGGACAAACAGCCAATCAGAGTCAGAATATCTGCTGAGGAGTGTTTTAAAGACTCAGTGTTTGCACCTTGACACAGTTTTTAGGTCTGAATTAGATCTGAAAAATATCTTTTACCTGTTTATTTTAATATGATTAAATAAATAAATGATTGAATGAGGTGCCACGTTGGCATAGTGGGTAGCACGTTCGCTTCACAGCAAGAAGGTCGCTGGTTTGAGCCTCGGCTGGGTCAGTTGGCATTTCTGTGTGGAGTTTGCATGTTGCATGTGAATTAGGTAGGCTAAATTGTATGAGTGTGAATGAGTGTGTATGGGTGTTTCCCAGAGATGGGTTGCAGCTGGAAGGGCATCCGCTGTGTAAAACATATGCTGGATAAGTCGGCGGGTCATTCTGCTGTGGCGACTACAGATTAATAAAGGGACTAAGCCGAAGGAAAATGAATGAATGAATGAATGAATGAATGAATGCTTAAATGATGTATTTTTAGGGAAGTTATTGCAGATTTTCCCACTATGGTTCAGCGCTAGCATCAACTCACGCTCTGATTCGAAAAGCTCTCGGACTCCAGGTAAATCTTTGGCTGCGCCAAAATACTTGTATCCTCTGTTTCCAGGAACCTCTTTCCCTTCATGGTCCAACATCTTCGGCCCAAATCTCTATTACAGACACAAAAGCATGAACTCAAGCTTCATATGGTCAATTATGAAACTCTGCCATTGAATTAAAACATAAACTAAATGTTTATAATGCGTCAAAGAATTTCATAAAAATTATAAACAGATAAACAGTGTTAGTTTGTGATTGCTAAAATACTGATAAGCAGAAGTGCACCAGTTTACCATCAGTTTTCAGTGCAGGTCTTTCAGATATTACTCAGCATGCATTATTCGTCTTGTGTTTGTGTGTAGAGCCAATCCTCTTCACCATTTCTCCAGATATGCATCTAATGCAGCACTCTTACCCTATAGTCTGGTCCCCCGAGCTCCTTGATGCGCACTTCCCAGTGTCCTTTCTCTCGGAGCAGTTTGTTGATCTCATCATTCAGATCTCGAATCTTAAACTCACCCAAACCAGCTGATCAAGACAAGGCAAGAGTTTCATTAGTGAATAACACCTGTTCTGTGCATTTATGTTTGCACTTTTACTGTAAATCTGTGTTTTCCTCTGCAGACTCTCACCGTTTTGAATCTGGGCAACCTTCTTTGAAATCTCACTGATGATCTAGAAGGAGAAAATAGCAGATAATATTTAAATCACAAGAATCAGAGCTTTATCCGACGAGTGTGTGCAAAAACACAAGGGTTTCTTAGTGGTTTACAGGAGCTCAGGGTACATGCATGCACATCGACACAAGGGGACAGAAACAGAAACAGAAACAGGGGGAATGAATAATTTCAGGCTTGACTGTGTATACACATATAGGTGCTTTATGTGCAACATGTGCCAATAATAATAATGATAATAATATTAATGATAATAATGATGACGATAATAATAATAATAATAACAATATTAATAACAATAATGATATTTATAATAATGATAATGATAATAATAATAATAATAATAAATAATTTGATAATATTAATAATATTTATAATGATAATGATGATAATAATAATTGTGATAATATTATTAATAATGATGATTATAATATTATTATTATTAATAATGATAATGATAATAATAATAAAGATTATGGTAATATTAATAATAATAATAATAATAATACTAATATTGATAATAATAATAATATTATTATTAATAATAATGATAATAATAATGATGATGATGATGATGATGATGAGGATGATGATAATAATAACAATAGCTGTCTGTTTTAACTATAAATAAGAAACAAAACTATCTATATACAAGTATTTAGAAATAAGTTGCTTTATTGGTTATGGAAAGCACAAATAGTGAGGCTCCTATATTGTTTATGACCATAAGAAAACAGAAAGCAACTTATTTAAAGTGACAGTTCACAGAGAAGGAACATTTTCCCGCCATTTACTTTATCTCAAGTAGTTTAAGACCTTTATGAGTTTCCATCTCCAGCTAAACACTAAAGAAGATATTTTGAGGAATGTTGGAAACCTGTAACTTCCACAATAGAAAAAAACAAATACTATTGAGGCCAATGATTACAGGTTTTCAGATTTGTTCAAAATGTCTTCTTTAGTGTTTAATAGGGAGAAAAAGGTTTAAAACAACTAAAGGGGTGAACAAATGTTCAATATTGGGTAAACTGTTCCTTTAAGTTGGATATGGCCTGAGGAAAACAATGCCTAGATGTTTTACTGCATGTAAATTACTGAGTCATTTATTGATCATTTATTTATTCTCTTCTGATTGTTTTACTGGCACGACAGCGGGATCAACCTGTCCCTCACATAAGATCCAGCACAAGCACCCACTCTATCCCTATAAACACAATGAAGCCCCGCTCGCATCTGTTTTAGAGATAAAGCAGGAGGAAAACACAGCAAACTTTCACAACTTCCATGTCATGCAGACTTCATCATTTATCAGAAGAGCATCCAGCAGAGACTGACCTGTCTTCTCCACTTCTCTGCTTTGGGCAGCTCACTACACTCTGAGGCCAGATAAGGTCGTCTCTCCTGTGGATATATGACATTTGATCAGGTAAATACATGGTTTCAGCATGGACATCGCAATGTGTGCAGCCACATTATAGGATCTGCAATGTTGAGGACTATATTTATATAATCATAATATTAATATACAGCTAAAATCTAAATTATTAGCCCGTCTGTATATTTTTCCCCAATTTCTGTTTCATGGAGAGAAGATTTCTTCAACACACTTCTAAATGTAATAGTTTTATTAATAGTAGATGTCTTTTATCTTCACCATGATGACAGCACACAATATTAGACTAGATATTCTTTAAGACACTAGTATTCAGCTTAAAGTGACATTTAAAGGCTTCACTAGGGTAATTAGGGTAAAGTTAGGGTAATTAGGCGAGTCATTGTATAACAGTGGTTTGTTCTGGAGACAATCCAACACTAATATTGCTGAAGGGGCTAATAATATTGACCTTAACATGGGTTTAACACTATTAAGAACTGCTTTTATTCTAGCCCAAATAAAACTAACAAGACTTTCTCCAGAAGAACAAACATTAGAGGAGATACTGAGAGAAACTCCTGAATCCGAGAAACATCGTCAATATTTGAAAAAGTTCACAAAAGGGCGAATAATTTTCAGCTGTATATGATATAAATATACACAAGATATGTCATCACAGCACTGTTACTGTAGTTCACGGTCCCGACTAACCTTCACTTTTCCCTCCTCCAGCTGAGCTTGACGAAACCTGGCCAAGGCCGTCCTGCAGGATGAAGAGAGGAGTGTTAATGAAAGATTTTACAGATCACATAAAGTGAATATGACAGAAATATGAATAAAGACACTTACATGGCCTTCTCTGCATTTCGAGCCTGAAAATAAAACAGCAGAATGTTCAGTGTGAGTAGACGCATGCTGATATTCAATAAATCAATATAGCAGGGGTGTAAAGTAAATACAGCAAACCGTATTACATTAAAACCGCTAAAATTACAAAAAATTACTTCAACCATATTTACTAATGCATTTGATTTTTTTTAATATATAGAAATTTAGGGAACTTATTACAATAAAACCATTAAAAAATGGCATTTATAAAACACTGAGTTCAATGCCGAATGCACTAGTGACCTGCCTTTGCCTTAATTTGCACATTGAGGCCTTCTGCTTCGTCCCTTATTCGTTAAGTGACAGTATGTTTATTTTTTAATTATGTTTAATTCAAGTATGTTTAATTGAAATATTTAATTTCAGTTGGCTTTTTTGCAGCTCAACAAACAAACAAACAAACAAGCAAACAAACAAAAACAAACAGTTATATTAAAATAGAAATGTGAATCTCTGTTAAGGGCATTCCCCAACCCTTCCCAACAATTTTCCCTCTGGTTGGCCCTAGTTTGGGCATCACTGATATATAGTGATGATGAATAAGCACAATATTGACATTATGAGCTCTATTTATACGGTAAACTTTCAGACTGGTGTTTTAAAATATTCTGATTTTATCTGCAGTGTTCACACAACAACACAAATGATTAAAGGCTTAATTAATCACCTCAACATAGTTCAAACATTTTCTGGTTAATGAAGAATCTGAGCATTTATATAACTATTGTACATTAACACTCTAATTATTAACATGTGTTAATCTCACCATGAAAACTACAAAAGCTTTTATTAATCTTAGCTTATGGTTTCTTAATTAATGCACAATAACAAAATCACAGTCATAATCAAATAAATCGTGATCATTTTATTAAATGAAGCTGATAACATTCAGGTGTATTTTTTAAACTCATAATAACAGAGAAACTATAATAAAATAAATTCATTCATTCACATTTACTCATGTGATTTTATTGTAGCTGTCAGTGATGTCAATTGTACTTTATAGTTCTTTTGCAATACAATAAGGCTGCACGATATTGGAAAAATCTGACATTGTGATATTTTAATTTTTTGTGATAAATATTGCGATACCAATACAGTTTCACCAGATGGTTAATTCTCTATTTGACTTTTTCTAGAGAGTCTAGGTATTTAGGTACAAGTTCAGTTTCAGAAATAATTAGTCAAAATTAAGCGAGATTTTCCTTAAAACAAGCTAAATAATCTTGTTTTAGGTTTGAAATGCAGATATTTGGACATGAAACAATACAAAAAAACCTAAGAATTTTTTGTAAATGTAAATTAACCCCACATCATCTTTATTGTAAACATTTAATCTTTGTTAATTTAAAATTAATCTTTGTTACGCCTCAAAGTCATAATTTCTTGTGCTCAAATGTTTTAAACTCTCTTGAATTGGTCCGTCACAGGCCTTAAAAACACATGCAAATAATAATCCGTCACTTTATTATGGTTAATCTCAGCAGTGACTCTAAAAATCCTGTGTTTTTTGGCTCCTGAAAAACTCTGATCCCGACTCATCATCGTAAATCCTGTGATGTGATTATTGCAGATGCGCACATTACGATATCGATGCTAAATCGATATATAGTGCAGCACTATAATATAATTTGTTTAAATCATTTCTCTAGACTTAACATGAATATACAATAAAGCAACACACTAACTGTTGGTTGTTGCTGTTTTTAACATATTTGTAATGCATCTGTCCATCTGCGAACATCTCACAAACATTTGAGATTGAATTATGTTAATAAAAATTGTTTTAATACAATTATTTAAATTTTATTAATTCCCATTCTCTAATACAGGTCACTCTCAGGTTATAAATTTATATCTTATAAACGACTTTCTAAAATTGATTGAAATGTCAACTTTACCATGAAAAAAAAAATGTAGTTTTCACCAAAATACAGAAACCGTTTCTAGTTTTTTTTGTGTGAGTGTAGCAGAGGCCAGCTAGTGAAGTGCTGTGCAGGTAAACCCTCGCTCCTATGACCTCTAAAGGGGCTCTACCGACAGACGCTAGAGGCCATGGTCTTTAGCCTCCTTGGTAGAGCGACTGACTCCCATGCAGCGAGTTGGGTGGCGTAGGACCGGTAGGGTTACATAAGCAAGTATTTTACAGTACATTGATACTCCAAAATTTCTCTGTCAATGTTTTAAATGATATAAGCAAATATTTTGCAGTACTTTAGAAATACTCAAAAATGTCTCTATCAGTGTTTTTAAACTATTATATTTGATTTAGCAGGTCACACAGGTGCCAATTTCACATCCGTCACATCAGCAACAGAGAGACGTCACATCCATAATGACACTTTTTCCTCATAAATACAAAAAAAAAAATGTAAATAAAATGAAATCAATCGTGTTTTCTCTATAGTGAGCGACTCTTATCCTCTTGATTATCATTATTTCTTTTGGGTTGTGCAGTTTAATTCACTGAATTTCTCCACAGTATGTTGTAGACTGCAAACTCGCAGACTTTCTGGTCACATCCGTAACGCTTAATGTTTATTTCCCTCATTTAAAGTACAAACATGTTTACAGATTGATATTTTTCTGATTTCTTAACTCTGTGGTCAGCTGTTCTGGATATTAACTACTGTTTCAGTATAATGTTAGCATATACTTTCTATCTGGATATATGTTTGAGTTTTCAATGCAAATGTCACGTCCGTAACGCTGGAATTGCTCTATTATATATTAATATACGACTTTTCTATCATTATTGTTTTTCTATTAATGTGGATCATGTCTAATTTGACATTTCATAGGCACTCTCAGCTTGATAAACATTCATTAAGGCGTTATAAACACAGTAATACCATGCTAAACACGTGATTAACAGTAGGTTTGCATCTTCTATAATAACTCGATGATGAAGCCACTGATCAAACACAACATTAAACAAAATAATGGCTGTTTTACACAATAATAATACTTCTACAGCAAATAAATCAGTGATTGTGATATTATGAATAGAGTTTATCTCTCTCCGAGGGCTGGATCTGGTTGTTCGACAAAGTTCTGTGTAACCGTTGACGGATACAGCGCTATTTTTCCTCGAGTTGTGTCTCTCATTACAGCAGATATATTCGTGTTCAGCTGTGTCTGTAGTGTAGTGCGAGAATAACACGTTAAAAGCGAGTAAAATGTTTCTTTACCATGTTTGAAGTTCAGATCTTCGATCCTGCGTGAGCTCAACGGTGAGCGCGCACGACGCACGAATGTGACGCAGTGCTCCGATGGACAGCTTCCGGCGCGGCCAGTCGTGACAGAAAGAAAACAAACATCGAGGATTTGATGAATATGTCGCAGGTAAGTTAGTTTATTGATTATACTCATAATGTGTAAATAGTACTGCTTAGAAAGACACACTGGCTCGACCGTGAGATGATAATTGAAGGTAAAAGTGCTTTTCAAAAGGTGTATTGTACCCACTAGCGGAGAGAGATGAAACTACACCTCCTCAGTCATACTTTAACAGGATTCACACACATTTTACTACTAAAATTAGCTTTTCCTAAACTTTCAGGTAAATATTCATGATCTTGTTTCGTGTTTTATGTAATGTTCAAATTTATTACAGCATATCAAAAAATATGATAATCCATGTGGTTCATATTAATTTTCATTCTTTCATTTTCTTGTCGTCTTAGTCCCTTTATTAATCAGGGGCTGCCACAGCGTAATGAACCGCCAACTTATCCAGCATGTGTTTTACGCAGCGGATGCCCTTCCAGCTGCAACCCATCACTGGGAAACATCCATACACACTCATTCACAACGGACAATTTACCTTACCCAGTTCCCCTATAGCGCATGTGTTTGGACTGTGGGGGAAACCGGAGCACCCGGAGGAAACCCACACCAACACGGGGAGAACATGCGAACTCGACCAACTGACCCAGCCGAGGCTCGAACCAGCGACCTTCTTGCTGTGAGGCGAAAGTACTACCCACTGTGCCACCGTAGTGCCCATCAACGAGCAAATCAAGGCAAAGGCAGCTTGAATCATTGAACAACATTGTGTTATAAATGTTTTTATTGTTTATTAGAATGA
>CAIGQQ010000641.1:420805-432226 GCA_903798035.1 Danio albolineatus
ATATGTATACATAAAATTAATAATATGATTAATTTTTTCTATTTATTTTTTTAGTAATAGTAAAATAGAAAATTACCATTTAATATATTTGGTATGTTTAACATCTGCCCACCCCCCTCGATCAAGTTGGTTTTTGGCCCTTCGTAAGAAATACTTTGGTCACCCCTGCTCTAAAGCCAAAAACACACAATCTACTGGTGTCCGCTTACATGAAGCTGTTCATATTGATCTGCTGTGATCTGAGAAACCTTCTGACTTTACTCTCATCTGGCTTCAGCACACCTCACATAAAGTTTCAGAGTATAGAAATCAACAAGTCTGATCTCTTACTTCCACATTCGAGTAATATTACATCAAATGTGCTGCTTATGGTTTGAATATTTTATGGCTGAAATGAACTGCTGGAGTTCGGGTTCATCGGTCGGCCTGCAGACCAGCTGTTGCGCAGAGCTATAGACTTACGCTCCTCTCTGAATAGACACCATAGTGAACTAAATGGGGAATTCAGTTGGCACCGGCTCTCGGCTTTCAATGGGCTCTTTGGCCTTTTTAATGCAGCTTCATGTGTGAATACAAAAGCAGGTACATGTGTACTGATGTTATGCCATAATACAGTATGCTCATTTTTAGCTCCATAACATAGACGACAGAATGATGACTCTTTTGGTAAAACAACAACAAAAAAAGAACTCGCCATGTTTTTAATATTGTTTTTAAAATAAACGTGTTAAATTATATATTACTAGTGTTTGTGTATAATTTTGCAATATTCAATAGTTTTAGTAACTAATTTAACTTCTGTGTTTGCCATGATGACAGTACGTAATATTTTCCTAGTTATTTTGCAAGATTCTCTGCTGTCAAACCTAACAGTGAAAATCACTAAATGAAATAATTTAGCTTAATTTATAATTTCTTTAAAAAGTTACTTTGACTCAATGAAAAAGAGTTATGGTAACTCATAAACTGATTATATTAAGCAGAACTCTAATCAAAGGAGTTATGAATTAATTAATTATACTCTAATGCTATAAGGAATACCAAACCATTTGAGTAGCTATATAGTTGTTTGGACTTAATTCGTTTAGGATAATTAAACTAAAAGTGATTTGACAACTGAATTAATTGGATTAATAAAGGGACTAAGCCGACAAGAAAATGAATGAATGAATAATAATATCAGCACAAATGATATATGTGTATGTGGCACAATATATGAGTGTACAGTACTCAAACCATTTTGTTTTAAAACTGTTTTTGCCCCAATCGGTTTCCTCAAACAGATTTAGTTAACTTATCGTGTTTTACAGTGCAGTATTCAGGTTAAAGAGACATTTAAAGGCTTGAGTAGGTTAATTAGGCAATTTATTAAACAACAGTGGTTTGCTCTGTAGCCAGTCAAAAAACTCTTTAAGGGGGCTAATAATATTGATCAGAGAATTTTTATTAATTCCAGACTTTCTCCAGAATAAAAGTATAATAGGAAACTATGTGGAACAACATCCTTGTAATAATTGTATCATCAACTGTATATACACATAATATTATTTACGGTACAAAAACAATAGGCATGCACCTTAACTCCAACCTTGTTTGTGTTTTATTTTCCTTATTTTAATATTTAGATTTTATATTTATATATTCAAATCAAAATACTTTTTGCCCCAAATGTACGCTTTCTACATGTACATCAGTGATTCTGAGGGTAATTTTATAGGTAAGAACAACCTCAATGTTATTTATTTAAAACAACCACCTTGTTTGTTATGTTTATTAATATTTCTTTAAAGCATTTTTAAACTTTTTATTGGACAGGATAAAGGAGAGTTAAGACAGAAATGTGTGAGGAGCAGAAAAAGGAAGGATTGGAAAACGACCCCGAGCCGAGACTCGAACTCAGGTCACGGTGAGTACCTCAGTGCACTTAACCACTAGGCTAAAATTGATGGCGAGGTTTGGCAAAATTTGCGTAAAATTTCATGGCATTTCTTTTATTGTTTTGCTGTGAAAACATGCACAAATGTACACGTCTAATTGTGTGACTTCAAGAATCACTGATTTATGTCATTTATATAAAGAAAACACTGAGAAACTAGACTTTACCCCTAAAGCTGCAGGATCATGCTTAAATATGAAACCAACTGTTTGAAAATAATAAAAAATAATGCATCCGCATGGTTTGACTGGCTATTGTATACAATATGCTGAGAGAACATCCGATTTGCACCCCTAAAATAAAACAAAATGTGCACATTTAAAGCATCACACCATCTAAACGCAAACCCCAATCTATAAACCAGAACAATAAACGTGTGCATTGATGAAAGAATGAAAGGAGACCACTCAGAAAAGAAGCGTCAGTCTTCACACCCCTTCCTCCTCCAGATTTATTGATAGTTTAAAATTACATTTCTATGTCCTAGAACTTTAGTTGCATTTACCTTCCGACTTAAAAACTGAGTACAAGCAAATGATAGTTTTTTTCTCCTTATTTTTAGAGTAGTCTAAGTGATATTGTACAAAAATAACATTTTGATTTCTGTGAAAACATTCACCCTTTCGTCTAAACTCCAAATCTGTACTTTATTTTTTTTCTTCTTTTGTTTTTATTTTACTGAAGTTTTCACCTTGGGTAGAGCGACCTCCATCCGCATCGCCTGGGATCATGAACTAGTTTTTTTTTATTTTTCTATTTTTTTTTTTTAATATCTTCGCCGTCACAGCCGAGCGATCCCAATCGATCAAACAGCTCGTGATTCACAAAGGAACTCGTTTTCTGAAACTGTTTTACACAAGCTTTCCAGAATATGCTATAAAGTTGTCTGCTTTATATTACACGTTACGGTTTTCACTCCACATAGCTGCGTACTGCTGGTTTGGCCTGGACAGACCCGACCGTTTGTGTCCTGTGCTGCTCTTCCAGGTCAATCACTCATAGGCTACCTCAGTCTCATTGAGAAAACAACAAAAAACGCAAATCATCGAGGAAGCCGGCGCTTCCCTGATCTGTATGGTTATTTTTGACCGTGTTATTATATATTTTTTTCCCGATCTCTCCGAGGCCGCGATCCGCGAGCCAACAAACGTTCTTCCACTCAACACAATCTCACACATCCCTGTTCACCAGTGGCATGGAAAGGGGGTTCTTTAACAAAGCATTATACGTAACACCTCTACCAAACTAAACATAAACATTTTTTTTTGTATTAAATGCAGAAAGTGGAAAGTTTTTTTTCCACCCCTTTCCTCCTTTTACATGTCAAGAGCTCACTGGCCTGGGAATAGCCTCTATCTGCCAACCGTTGGCCAGTGAAGAGGATTCAGAGAAAATAATACAACCATCAATCAGAAAAAGGAGGGGCGAAGGAGGCGGCGGGATTAAGCGGTGGCCTCGATGGTGCACTCCTTCGCCACGTGGCCCGATTTGCCGCAGTTGTAGCAGTTGACTTCGCTGGCCTTGCTGCACTGAACGGCCACGTGACCGATCTCTCCGCACCTGAGGGGGAAATACACACATTATTCAGCAACTACAGCAAAATACAACCTCATATCTATACTCCTGGATTACATTCAGGGTGTACTCACACTAGGCAGGGTTGTCTTAAACCAGGGATCACCAAACTTGTTCCTGGAGGGTCGGTGTCCTGCAGATTTTAGCTCCAACCCTAATCAAACACACCTGAACAAGCTAATCAAGCTCTCACTAGGTATACTTGAACCATCCAGGCAGGTGTTTTGAGACAAGTTGGAGCTAAAACCTGCAGGACACAGGACCTCCAGGACTGAGATTGGTGATCCCTGTCTTAAACCGTGCCCGGGTGTGATTATCCCCCTCTGCCTGCACTGTATTTGACCTTCCGAGCCGGAGCACGCTTATCATTGATGACGCTCTGTTAGGTTTAACAGGAGAGGAGCGCTCTCGCTCAGCACAGTGGACGCTGCTTTAGTTATATTGTTTTGTATTATTTGAAGTGGTTTGATATGCAGTGACAAATTCAGATCTTCAGATCCAGCACTTTTGATGCTCATAAGTGTTCATCAAGTCCTCGCGCTGCAGGTTTTAGGAGGTCTGCTGAATGTGCAGCTGTCGTGCAGCGAGGGGTTTGTGTCTTTAATAAACTTTAGCAGCTCGTGTTCATTAAACAGTGAGAATGATTAATAAATCCATTACAAACAGTCCCTAATGCTGCGTTCACACCAGGCGCGGTAGAAGCGTCAAGCGTGAGTGATTTACATGTTAAGTAATTGCAAAGGCGTGAATAGACATCCTGCGGCACGATACGCGCGAATGACGTGAAAGACGCGATACGCGTAAATAACGTAGCATGAATTTAGCATTTTTCGCATTTGACGTGCAAATCGCTCCAGTTCGAAAATCTGAGCTTCAGCGGACATTCGCGCCGCGTTAACCAATCAATAGCTTGCTCTTGTGGGGGT
Organism: Danio albolineatus; assembly: GCA_903798035.1. Lineage (NCBI taxonomy): Eukaryota > Metazoa > Chordata > Actinopteri > Cypriniformes > Danionidae > Danio > Danio albolineatus. The sequence continues at coordinate 425,243 of CAIGQQ010000641.1, forward strand.
GTGATTATGACGTAGCGGCTGTTGTTGGTGTCCTGGGGAAATCCTCCAGCTGACACTGACAACAGTTCATCAAACTGGGCTCGGCTCAGTCAGAAGCACCGCTGAAAGCCTCCATCATCCAGGTACAGTTTCTGGAGGAGTTTATGAACTCATAGAGCTGAGTGCACCTCTGAAAGGATCTAGTGGACTCAGATACAGCTCTAAACAAATCCACACTGTTTATCAGCCTTCATCAAGCACATAAACACAGTTATTCTCTCTATAAAATGCATGTTAGCCATTTAGCCATAATGCCACAGTCACCAGGCAGACAGAAGCGAGTAAACTCGAATGAAGCGAGTGCACTCAAATGTTCACATGTCTATTTACCCGCGAAAAGTGCGATTTCGCCGCGCTTGCCACGTATGGTGTGAACACAGGCACATTTAAAGGCTTCACTAGGGTAATTAGCACAACTAGATCAATTAGATTAATTAGGAAATTCATTAAACAGTGGTTTGTTCTATAGAATATCCAAACAAAATAGGTTCTTAAGGGCCTAATAATACTGACTAGAGCATGTTTTTACATTGCAGCCAAAGTAAGACTTTCTCCAAAGTCTGTGGAAAAATGTCCTTACTCTGTAAAAAATAAATAATAATAATAATAAAAAATTATAATAATAATAATAATTAAATACTCTTAATTATTCCACCCACTTATTTTTTTCCACTTTTCCCACTGCCGTTTATATACCACGTCTTTTGTGCACACACATTCGTTATTTCCAATGGAGATGCACGGCTTGCGTGCTCATATTGGGAGCGTCTCGTTCACGTACTCCAGGCACATCCAGTTAAACTTCTCACAATGCTGCACTGCGAGTCACATGACAAGAACTGACCGATCAGCTTCATGCTTTGTAAGAAATATACACATTTCGGTAGGCCATTTACCTCAGACAAACACTGAACAGCCAAACACCCAGTGCTTTCTCATTTCCTCCAAAAAATCTACTTGTATCAGAGCTGCTGCAAAGATTTGTTAGTTTGTCAGAAAGAAAACGGTTGAGGAACGGCAAACGAGCGCACTTTCCACACTCTCTTAGACGCAATATGTGACTGTCAGGTCTTACAAATTACCTGGTAATACATCAGCCTTCCTGTACCCACAGTAATCCCACATCACAGACGTTCACTTTTTGGACACCAAGTCCTCCTGTGCTGAACTCATCAACCCTGTTTCTGGCTGTTCTTCCTCTGAGTGAAATCTGCAGAAGCACAGCCCAGCCGACTCTCATGTCGGTCACTAACTCTATACCTTTTAAACAACATTTATCCCTTTTCAGTGGGAGATAGTAATGTTTTGTCCACCAGGCGGCGCTCTCCTAATGTCACCTGAAAGCTATCAATTTTTAAAATGTAGTTTGGAGCCGGATTATGTAATCTAGATTAATTATAAACCGATACTCCCCAGATCTGTCAAGAATGGCATAAATGGAGGTCAGAGATAGCTCCAACCTATTGTGTTTCATTAATGTCCACCAACCCTAAACCCCGCTCACTCGTGCTGTAATCCCTCCCACTCTCAGGTCTCTGTGCTGCAGCGATGCCTGCTGGTTCTGTCGCTCACCTGTAGCACTTGACTTTTTCGCAGCCCTTCTGGATGTGTCCGAATCCACCGCAGGAGTAGCACTTCTGCTCGTTGGCATGATCGCAGTCGCGGGCCATGTGTCCCGCTTTACCGCAGTTATAGCACACCTGCTCGCGCTCCTTCTTGGGCTCCTTGCAGTCCCTGGAGATGTGGCCGCCTCTGCCGCAGTTGTAGCACGCTGGAAACACAGTGCAACAGCTCATTAATGCAACACTTACACCAGATAAATTGCAACACATATTGATATGCAGTAACTTCATCCGCAGAATTGGTTAATTTCAAAAATGCAACATAAAGAAATAAAATATTTGATTACACTTTACAATAAGGTTTGATTAATGTATTTACTAATATTAATAATATACGATAGTTGTACAGTATCATTCATATTTCAACATTAACTATTAAAATTAAAACAAATGCTTGTAAACATTAGCTAATGCACCTTGAGTGAACATGAACTAACAACGAACAACTAATTTATCAACATAAATTTATTTTTAATTAACATTAATAAACACAAACAAATACTGCAATAAATGTATTGTTTGTCGTTTTTTCACGTTAGTAAATGCATTAACCTTATTGTAAAGTGTTGGCAAATATTTGTAGTCACTCAGATCATTCAGTATTTAAAGACACACCAGCAAGATGTAATAAAAGTTGTATTATTACCAAAACATTAACAATGGAAATAGCATATTCTAAAGCAATCAATTTGTTTACTTACTTATTAATTGATCTTACATACAACCCCACCAAGAAAAAAACGTTCGGATTGCATTTCTTAACTCCTAATGTTGCTTGTTAACACTTAATGCATATTTTTTCAACACATCCCATAATTTCTAAAATATCAGCCTCTACAAATGGTTTATGGTAAAAGTACTGGAATTAATACATAAACTATCAAAAAATAAAGTGTGAAAGTTTACACTTTATTTTTTTTAAATATTCAAAATTATACATTTTTGAATACTAAATCGCATTAATTTTTTTAAGTATCCCACAAAATATTTCAGATTCTCGTTGAACATGCTTGTTTTTTTAACAATAAAACCAAAATCAAGTGTAGAAGTGCAACAGGATTATGTTTGTTTGATTTTCTCGTAAACCAACAATGCTGTGTGTGTAAATCATTATTTAAAACATTTAGTCATTAACTAAATCAGTAAAAACATGGTAAACCGTTTGGTAAAGCGGCAGTCAAAGGGTTAATCTCATTTAAATGAACTTGAGCTTACATGAACAAACAATAAATATTGTATATTTATTAACTGATGTTTAAATTAAATTTGCTATAAATTCAAGTTACGCTTAAACATTAATCTCTCTTATTCTTAGCATTATCTATATTTATAATTATGAGTAACCATGATAATGTTCTTTTAAGTCAATCATATCAATTTAATCTAATAACACATGAATATTGTATAACAGCTGCAAAATGAACAAATATGATATGCATTTCACTTATTCTCACTATTACTGTTTATCATTATCCGTTCTGACTTATTTATTACTTTGATTTTAATTATTTATTATTTGTCTATTTATTTTGTTATTTTCAAACATAACTTCATAGTTTTTTTTCCTTTCAGTTTTCGCTGTTTTAGTACATCAAGTGCATAAATGAGAACTCATGCCATGTTAATTAGCTGACATTTATGTGAAAGTTGTATAAAACATCATTTAAAAGGTTTTAGTTTATTAACTATAATAACCCTGACTAAAAAAAATATTCAATATATAAAATCAACGACATTCAAGACATGTTAAAAAAAAGCATTTGTAAATCTCCTCACCATCTTCAGTCCTCTCACAATCCCTCGCAACGTGGCCTGGTTCTCCACAGCGATAGCAGAAAAGATCTGAGAAAAGACAGCAGCAACACTACTAAATAAAAGAGCTCAGACACTGCAGGTTTCAGATCAATTCATTCATTTATTTATTCATTATTTTTATTGCTCTCTCACCTTTTCCTCTGCCACGACCCTTCCCGCGTCCACGCCCAGCATTGGGACAGTTCTTGATCCAGTGACCCGTACGGCCACAACCAAAACACTCGTTGCTGCTCATATCCACAGACTTCACCCTACAACTGAAGACAAACGCAGACAACTCAGCTTCAGGGAAATAAACGAGGGCTGCACAATACATCGTCTCAACATCGATATCACAGTGTGCACATCAGCCGAGGCGGGATTATAGCTGACCAGGAGCTAGGGCTGTGCGATTTGGGGGAAATTATCTAATTGAAATATTGTCAGATATTGTGATTTCGATTTGATTTGCGATTTAATTTAGTAGCTTCAGCTGAATAATCCGTATCGTAGCTTTCTCACTGCTAAAATGCAGTGTTAGTTTAAAAATAGTAAGTGGAAACAACTTATTAGCAAACAACTCTGAAATTGTACTTTGCTTGCTACTAGATTGTCACTTGCAATACTTTCAGTTGACTTTTCAGCGAGATGCTCCTCATCCAGCCGCCTCTGGTGCTTTATTAGGTGCTGGTTGTTGCATTTTCTCATGCTTTGGCAACAATTCTGCAACAGCTCGTACAAATTACCTGGTTTTGTTCGGTGTCTGTGACTTTGAGACAAAGATATTTCCATATTACCAACGTTCTGCTTTTCTTTGATATTAATTCGTCTATTAGTCGCACAGCCCTACCAGGAGTACCACAGCTGATTGGGCTTGTGTTATTAAGGCCTGTGATTGTGTAAGCATTCATTAAATTGAAATTATAATGTTTTTAACTTAAAGAAAGATGATGCCTAAGTATACACACAAACACAAGTAATGAAAACTGCAGTTATTTTACATACATACATACATGATTACTCAATTTGTGCACCTGAACTCTGCTAGAACTGTCTAAAATAATTAACTGTAGTTGTTTTTATGGTTATCAATACTTTTGATTGGTTTATTATATTTAATGCGGACGTACTCTACAAAATCCTCATAATCAGCGTACAATTCTGTTCAAATAGAGCTATTTATTTCATCTAACCCAACATGTATCGTAGAAAAATTAAATATTGCAATGTTAGGTTTTCCCAATATCGTTCAGCCCTATAATAAACTGATAAATGATGAAAAGTTTTGGGATTCATATTTGACAAACCCTCCTCTAAACATTTGATAACAATCACAGAACAATTATTATACATGTTTACTTAACAACACAAACAGTTTACATTTCAATTTGCACATAATACAGCTATACATACAGCATTGTAAATAGTGATACACTCTACATACATGTGTCAGATTGTATATTTTTATTTTATTATTATCATCATATTATTGTGTTTTTCTCCTGTCAGTATCATTCTGTCACTGTGTACACCTCTGTCACGAAAACAAACCCCTCGTATGTGTAAAGATGCCTGTGAAGCGACGGCGTTAGAGGTATACAAAGCTCTAATAAATAAATAAAGTTAATCTACTTGCTCTGTGAGTTTTAGTATGATTTCAAATGATCTTAAACTATTATAACATCTTGTGATTAATTTATTATGTCTTGCATAATTAATCTTACTGCTGCGTGTTTTATTTGAAGCCTGTATTTGTTTTGGTGGTACATTTATATTGTTTCTAAATGTAATTGTGTGATTTATTTTGTCATGTTGTCTATTATGTTAATCTAGGACACTTTTGAATAAAGACTACAAGTAAAAATGAGGCTTACCTGGTAAAATAAAAAGAGTATAATGAATAAATTAGCAGATTTTTACAACAATATATATATATTAAAGAAAATATTCATATTGCATGTTTTAAAGCTTTTGCATGCCTAAAAATTAACCATGAAAATGAGTAAAACCACAGTGTTCTACATATCAGGTTAAACCAGAATAATATAATAAAATAAATGCATAATCCAGGTGTGTGTGATGGCACGCTTTCAGCTTTTACATGGAGACAATAATGAGATCTCCATAAATAAATAAATAAACAAATTGCATATTGTAACCAGTTTTGATTTTTTTTAACAGTTTAATAATTATTTAAATGCACATTTTCATGTCTGTGTTGTGGAAATATGCCCTCATTAATCAATAGTGATTTGACGTATGGCGTAATATTGAACAGCTGTAAACACATTCAGATAAAACACTTTGCATTTACTTTAAAATCAATTTGATATAAAAAAAATAATAAAAACTGATCTAAAACAGCACTCTTTCTGTGTTACAACATCCATAGTGTTAACATTACTGCTACGTAAACACGGTTTCTTCCATCACACAGTGCATAGAGTGCATCAGTAAGAGTCGGTTCGCGGTGATGACTCGTTCGAACCGATTCAGCAATTCACCAAAAACATTCGACTCAAAAATAGAACCGGACTTTGCTCCTACTGTCAACCGTTACAGCTCAGGCTGAACACGTGCTTCATTTATCAATAAAACATCGAATATCTCACATCCTTGAACGTGTTTGGTGTAGTTTGTGCACACGGTTAATATAGAAACGTCAAAGATGGTCGATCAGAAATACGCAAAACAACAATCACGGCTGAGTAGGGGAGAGAGAGAGAGCTGCGTAAACAGAGCTATTAGATATAGAGTTCAGTGTGTGTGTGTGTGTGTGTGTGTGTGTGTGTGTGTGTCCTGATCGCGTCTGCATCTGAGGTATGAAAACATCAACACCTGCTGGAGGTCTGCAGGTCTCCAGGGCTGATTCTGGCCTGTTCACTCACCCGGTCCCCCGTCCCGCTGGAGCCCACAGACCCGCTCCCCCTCCGGTCCCGCGGAGACATTAAACCTCTCCGTCAAACATGCGCTCGAGCTCGGGCCGTCCCTGCTTTCGCTAAGCTTAGAAAACCGAGCGATCGCTCGACGGAACGGCATGACTTTCCCGCTCGCAGCGCAGCCTGTCGCAGTAGGCCAAAGTGCGCCGTCAGAAAATCACACCTCTGTGCATTTCGAGCTCGCAGACTCGCCTGATAAACACCCTGCGCGACAGCGGAACCGCTCTGCAAACCCGTGACGATCCCGCTGCGCCACATGCATCGAGCTAAATGTCGTGTTTTCGTCCTTTATGGGAACTCACCTCGGCGACGTGACTCGTTGCTGTTTATTTTCGGTTCCTCCTCTCTGCGCTGCGCCACACGCGGTTTGCGCACGGCACGCTGACGGCTGACCCCTCCCCCTTGCTACCCCGCCCACCGCTGCGCACGGCAGGCTCCGCCCCCTGCCCCGCCTACCGCTCTGCGCACGGCCCGCTGCTCCCGCACACACGCTCCGGTGATCCATCACAGCAGACCGGAGAGACATACAGGGCCAGCTGATGCAGCACACACACACACACACACACACACACACACACACACACACACAC
>CAIGQQ010000641.1:454976-471744 GCA_903798035.1 Danio albolineatus
GAGTTTACTAGTGAGTAGATGAGTTTTCAAGTGAGTAGATGAGTTTATTAGTGAGTACATGAGTTTACTTGTGATTAGACTAGTTTAGGGAGTAGTTGAGTTTAGGGAGTCGATGAGTTTACTAGTGAGTAGATGAGTTTAGTGAGTAGTTGAGTTAAGCTGTTGACTGGTGAGTAGATGAGCTCATTGGTGAGTAGATGAGTTTAGCTGTTGACTAGTTTTCCACTAACCTGTTTACTAGTAAGTGAATGTGTTGACTGGTAAATTGCTGATTGTATATGTTGTATATGTTGACTAGTGTATAGGTGAGTTTATATGTTATGTGCCCTTTAGGCTCTCGTTAGCAGTCATCTTTTTCCCCAAACCATAAAGCCAGTAGCTGTTTCTGTGATGTGTTTCGTGTCACAGGATAAATCTGTAAATATCTTGAGCTTGTGTTAACCACTGACTTAAACAGCACTTCATAAAAATGATTTTCCTCAATGTGATGGAGCCAGAAGTGCTAAAATGCCGCTCGTTTGTGGGTTTTAATCTACAAAATCACCCTTAAAAGTTGGTATTATGCGAGTGCACAAAGTAAAGCAAATGGAAATGTACAGATCTGAGCCGAATGCTCACTCACACCCTCTCAGAAAGGCATTCTCTGACTGTAAACGCTTCTCCAGTCCCTATCACAGATACTCAACGCCAAATGCATTAAACTACATCACCCCCCTGCCGTCCCCTGGAGTCTCTCTGGGCCATAAAGTCTTGTCCACATCCACACCCAATGTCCACATGGTGAGCACAACCCAGCCAGTCGATGAAGCTGCTTATCAGGTAATCCACCAGACTCAGCATCTCTCAGTTATTTCCCAATACTCGGATGACGTTCTGCATTTACTGCTTCTCTTATAGTTCTGAGTTGTACATTTGCACGTTAGGCTTTTTTAATCACAGAATCTTCAAACATTTGACCTAATAAACAGAACAGATCTCACTATTCAGACTCGTCGTTGCAGAATTGTTTGTCTCACACTTCAGATTTGTGACATCTTTTATTTTTGCTGTCTTTTAGTTGATTTCTCATGTTTTTGTTTCGATTGTGAGGTTTTTAGTCATGCAATTTCAAATTAAGTCTCACATTTTTTTCTCACAGCACTTTAATAGTTGCAATATCATTGTCTTTTAGGTCTTTAAATGCGTCCTGAACTATAGTTTTGTTTGTCACAAGTTAATATCTTGTTTTTGTTTTAAGTATTTGTTAAGTTTGTTGAAAATTCCAAGTTGATTTCTCATGTTTTCAGACTTATTCTGACATGCAATTTCAAGTTAAGCTCATAATTCTACCCTTTTTTCCCTCACAGTTTTGAGTTTTTTTATTTGTATTTTTTTATTAGAAAAAGCTCAGATTTATAATTTAAAAGTCAGCTTTGAGCCGTAAAGTAACCTGATTTAGTGAATTTCATGCATTTCAGTAATTTTTTGTGCTCACTTGATTTAATTTCTCACAAATCCAAGTTGATTTTCCATGTTTTTGTTTCGATTGAGAGTTTTTTTTAGTCATGCAATTTCAAATTAAGACTCACATTTTTTAATATTTTTAATATTTTTTAATATTTTTAAAAACTTTAATATTTGAAAATATCATTGTCTTTTAGGTCTTTACTTGTGTCTTGAACTATAGACTTTTTTGTCACAAGTTAATATCTTGTTTTTGTTTTAATTTTAGCTACGTTTGTTGAAAATTAAAATTTTATTTCTCATGTTTTTAGACTTTTTCTGACATGTAATTTTGAGTTAAGCTCATAATTCTCACTTTTTTCCTCACAGTTCTGAGTTTTTTGAGGTTTTTATTATTTTTTTTTTCTTATTTTATTGGAAATTCAAAAAGTTTGAATTAGAAAAAGCTCAGAATTACAGTTTAAAAGTCAGCTTCGAGCCATAAAGTGACCTTATTCAGTGAGTTTCGTGTATTTCAGTCAGTTTTTGTGTGCTTGATTTAATTTCTCACAAATCCAAATTGATTTTTCCATTATTTTTTTTCATTTGTGAGTTTTGTTTATCATGCAACTTCAAGTTAAGCTTGTAAGTCTCACATTTATTCTCACAGCACATTTCTATTTGAAAATGATCATCAGTAATGCCTTTTAGTTCTTTATGTGGCTCCTGAGCTATTATTGCGTCTCCTCTTGAAGTTTCCATGTGCTAAAACGGTACTTCTCTCTTCATTCATAGGAAGCCTTAAGGCATGATGAATCAGGTAAAGAGTTTCTCTTGATTTCCTGCAGATTTCACTGTAAAGCTGATGCTGAAATGTGTATTTACATGCTTCATTTATCTGTCACATCAACTCACAGGAAGCCCTCAGAACTTAAGTCCGACCGAATGGTCCAAAACCCCGGCTCCAGCTCACAGGGAGAAAGCGCCTTCGAGTAACACTCAGGAAAAACGAATCGTAAGTCACACAAGCATCCACTTCACTTTTAAACTGCGTTATCTAGTGTTTCCTCAAAGCTTAGATTAGTGTCTTGCTACTCATCAACACAGTAAAAAGTGATTAGTTACTTTACAAAGTGAGTAAACCTGTTGCAACTAATCTAAGTGGACCTCATTTTTGGGTCACACTTTATTATTTTTAGGATTGGGGTTAGTGTAAGCTGACATGTATTTGCAAAGTGTCTTATAGTCAGTTAAATGTCTGTTGAATGTCAGTATCAGCAGATATTAAGCAGACAGTCTACTGATACTCAAATGGACCATCAATATAAGGTGTTACCCATTTTTGTGATTTTTATGTACATGATGTTCATGTTCTTACTAATGTTAAAGGTTGAGGACACCCTGGAGTGCTTTATTTGAGATGTGAACAGATGTGTGTGTGTTGAGCATCAGTAAGACAGCGTTAGCTCCTGTCAGCTTTAACTGTGGGGTAACTGGGTAATCTTGAGCTTCTGTCGGCTAATTTCATCTTCCGGGTTTAAAATAATGTTTGGGGCGGATCAAAATCAGTGACCTATCGCGATTCTGCTAGTGGAGTGATGACGCGTCGCTTTCTCGTTATTATTCATAGCCGAGTTTTCTTATCCTATGAGGAGACCCTGCTTATTAATTATTCATGAGAGCACGTGCTTTCCGAAGGCCAGGCAGACCCGCCAAGCTGGGAGACCCAATGACTGGGTGAGACCGCGTCCACGTATGGCAAGCAGTGTTTAGCCATTCATGAAGGGTCGTAATGTTAGTGTTTGTGGCATGTTTTCCCCGTGATGCTGTCAGGGCCGATACAGCAAAGTTGTTTGTGTGCAGCAAGCATTTTTATCAGGAGAGCTGTACGAGAACTGGAGAATGGCAGACTTGGTCTTTATCAGTTGAGTTCGTTACCATTCAGACACATGGCCTATATCTGCTGCTGTGTTCACACATGTTTAAACTCCTCCAGTTCACTAGCAGGTTAATGGCTGGAATAGACAGGGCAGGAGACCTGCTGCACTGCTGTCCACTGTGTCTGCATTCAGACCCGGGGATTGAGCAGGAGAGACGTCCTCCTCATGTATAGTGTGTATATAAACACCATCATCTTTATGATGATAGAGCAGATTGTGGTTATGTGTGTGTGAAATTACCAATAACAAATGCAGCAGGACATTATAGTACTGTTTATTTCCCTGCATTTTATCTTCGTAAACTATAAGCTCATGGCTCTCCTCACGGTTTGTGTCTCATTTTTGAGCCAAGAGACAAAAGTTAAGGCTTGTACACACCGGGATGCTTTTCGTTTGCGTTTATCGTCAGCGTTTTACGAGACGTTTTTCTGCATTCAAACCCAAGCTATTTTACACTGGCGTCGAGCAGAAGAGTACGCAGAATCACTCCTTGACGTTAGATGGCGCACAGGGTGGCGCTGAGCTTCTGACACCCGCTTGTTACACAGAAGAAGAAAAGATAAAGTTGACATGCTTGTTGTTGGCGATCGGCAAAGCATGGATGTTCAAGTAGCATCTCTAGCGATGAAGAGATGATTATTGTTCATCAGTGCAGTCAGCAGCTCTACGTTCATATCGCCTCTGGGCATCTTCTTCAATGTGCGCTCTGTAGTGGCTATTTTCTTTAAGGAGGCTCTCTCAGTGGTCAAGAAGACAAATTCTTACCCAAAGTGTCTTTTAAAGTTTTATTCTTTGCAAAGAAGGTCAGACAGTCATACAGCAACGCAGGTTTCTGCAGAGTGTGAGACGCCGAAACAGAGTGTGTTCTCTTTTTATCAAGTTTACTAAGCTCACAAGGTCATGAATGACATACAGAATGAATCACAGTTACATCAATGCACAAATTTAACCTTTGATTGTCTATATTTCAGTCTTTACCACCACCTGAATATATAGCTTGTTAAATCACCATGTAGGTACCCAGATCTTGTTTGGTGATAAACAGATGTTAAAGTGGTCACACATAGTCTAATGTAAACAGTACATCCATGAAAGAATAAAAGAACAGACCTTTATAATGTATAAAAATGAATTTCCACCACAGCTCGCATTCACAGTTTTGCGCTTGAGCTTCTCCAAGGGGTGTTTACTATAACTTCAGCGGCTCCGTACACGTGAACAAAAGTGCCGATCTGATTGGTGGAGAAGGTTTTGATGCTGCGCGTCAAAACAAAAAAACGAGCATGAGGCGTTTCTTTAAAAACGACGATTTTACGTCTGCCGTTTTGCACGTTGGTGTGCACAATCACATTGACGCCCTTTATTTAGTCACAAGGCGTTAAACGTCGAACGAAAACACAAGCAAAAAACGTCTCGGTGTGCACGGGCCTTTATTCTGCTCTGCCGGCCACGCCCACTCCTCCCTCTGCCCGCAGTGCTCCACGCCCATCATGGAGCATTTCTGAAAACATTCTGAGGTAGACTCGAACCGAAAGAGGCAACAGGCTCACTCAGATTTTAAAGTCAACTAATTTCCTTAAAAGCAGTGAGTTTACTCCCTTTATAAAGTCAACTAATCGCTATAAAAGCCACAGGTTTACCCACTTTTATAAAGTAAAGTCAGCTAATGTTGTTTTACAGTGTAGTTTAAACATGATTTGTGTATTGAAGCTCGTTTCTTCATTTCTTTTTCACAGCTTTGTGTTTTTTATTGGAAATAAATAAAAAGGTTTGAATTGTATAGGCTTTGGGAGACGATGTAGGTTTCTTTCAGTGAGCGGTCCTGCATCGACTCAGTTTTGTGTGCGCTGTTGTTGTTGTTGGTGTGTGTTAGCGTCCCCGAGAGAAGAGAGACTCCAGCTACTACTGGGAGATCGAGGCCACTGAGGTGCTTCTGCTCTCCAGGATCGGATCAGGCTCTTTCGGCACAGTTTACAAAGGGAAATGGCACGGTAAGACTCCTTTCTCTTCACCATTTCATGTATGTATTGTTAGTTAGTTTGTTATTGTTAGGTGTTTGGGCAGATTGGGTGTAAACAGGCAGTCGTGTCAGGCAGAAGATATTCTCTGTACCAATGTTTCTGTGTTGCAGTTTATAAGTATGATGTAACATTATAATTATACTGCTATTTTTATGCTTCTATATTTAGCTGAGACCATAAGAACGCCACAAACTGAGGGAATATAATGAGTGAATGCAGAATAACAGTATGAGTGAATTCCCATGATTGTGTAGCCTGCAGAACTCGACTGAGAGAGCATTTAAAGGCCTCTTCAGGTGTTTCGAGTTCATGAGCTGATTAGTGTGTGGCACCTGCTTCATTACTGAGAGACTGAAACTGCGTCCCAAATCGCATACTTGTGCACTATTCTACGCCATTTTGTAGTATAAATAGTGTCAGTAGTGCTTTCACACTGAAAACTCTAACAATAATAAGTGCACTTTAATTATCCGGATGATGCACTCATTCCACCGGTAAACAGAAGTGTGTAATGATGGACACTTCACACACTCAACGACCGGAGCTTCGTGCACGTAACGGAAGAGGCGGAGCTATCGTGCGCACATGTTTGATAACTTTATTTATTTTGGACTGTGAAAGCAGTATTCTCCTGTAAGAGTGATTATAGCGCCTCCCGATGGTGAATGCGGTTATACTCATGACAGGTATTATTGGGTATTTTAGTCATTTATTTTTCTAATTTGGCGACCGTCAAACGTCATCAAGGAAACGGATTGAACTTCCGCTTAGTATAAAAGCCATTAGTGCTCCATTTGGGACGACACTACATACATATACTATACTGCTGAGTGTGTAAGTGCAAAAGTACATAGTGCATAAGTGCATAGTGTGTCATTTAGGACGCAGCTTGAATGTGGGGTTTCCATTAGATGTCATTAGAATTAAAAGAAATAAACACTTGAAATATATCAGGTTAGTATAATATGAATGTATACATTATACAAGTTTTACTTGAGTGGAATTAATGACTTGCCTAATTACCCTAGTGAAGCCTTTAAATGTCACTGTAAGCTGAATACTAGTGTCCTGAAGAACATCTAGTCTAATATTATGTGCTGTCATCATTGAAAGAGAAAAGACATCAGTTATTAGAGATGAGGTATTAAAACTATTATGGTTAAAAGTTTTGACAAATTCTCATCCCTGTTAAACAGCACTTTGGATAATTATAATTATGAAAATAATTATAAATTTACAGGAGGGCGAATAAGTCTTCAACTATATATGAATATATAACAAATAATCTGTATACTGCAGCTTTAAATACAGCTTTAATATGGCCATATATTATAATACCAGGCCTGTAGGCAGGAGGTTCAAGTGGTTTGAAAAACCACAACCTGCTGAAAAAGTCCAGAATTTGGCCCCTATATGAGCTCATTTGTGTCATTTTTGACAGTATAATATAATAAATTGTGAAAATAACCAATAGAAGAAGGCTTTAAGACAAAAATGGACAAATTCTGACTGAGGAAAGGAGCTGGCCAGTTTTGCCTAAAGGCTACAGTTTTTTATTTAAAACATGTTTCGACAGATTCCTAGTTGTTTGTTTGTGTTGTTTTGTTTGTTTTATGATTGATTACAATAAATTAGCATTTAAAAAATAAATATTTTTTTCTTATTACTAAAATTCTAATTTCATTACATTATTTATAAAACTGCAACAACTGAGTTTAAATGCACATTTGTAAATAAACATAAATATTTGTAAACATAAAATAGTATATTAAGAACTGTTAAGAAAATGTGGGAAATATTTTTGTCACGTCAAAAAGTGTAGTATCATAAGTATAACAAATAAAGTGTAGTATTATATCAGTAGTTATCATAACCATTCTAAATTTAGTGCCTAAAATGCAGTATTTTTGCAGAACCTCATAATTTAATAGAAAATGAGGCGAATAACTGCAGAAAGATCCACTTTTTAAGAAAAAAGCAGCACCTCTTTAATAGGCTGGCTATGGGCATAAATACTAATAGATTTATTAGTTCAAATATATTATTAGTTAAGACTTTGACCCTATGAAAACTGCAGTACTTACTTTGGGATCCTAAAATAACCCTGCTGTGCAGTAAATATTGTAGTATTGATGATTCAGATGAATTGCTTATTCTCTGTCATGCGTTTATATGTTTGCATCTGCTGGACACTTTTATCCAGAGTGACTTGTGTTGTTCTGCTGTCTTTGCTGTGATATTTGAGCTTCAGGAAGTAGTTTTATAGTGTAAAGCGGAGTATAAATAAATCCTGTGTGCTTTATTTTCAGGTGATGTTGCTGTGAAGATTTTAAAGGTCATAAATCCAACGCCGGAGCAGTTGCAGGCCTTTCGCAATGAAGTGGCTGTTCTCAGGTAAACCAGCAGGAACGAAGCATTCACTTCAGCTTTAGAGAAACGTTCACCTGGTCAGGGGATTTCTGCAATGCTATGGACATTTTAAAGGTTTATTCCAGACACTGAAAGTCAGGAAATGTTGTATATTTTATTGTCCAAGTCAAGGAATATCAAGGATTTTTGTTTGTTGTTTTAAATCTTACTTTACATTCAGAAGATTTAGTGCTGGGCAAAGATTAATCACTGTTAATCAATTATTAATTACAATATAAATACATACATGGGTGATTAAGAAAAGAATACCAATACATTCGGGTGGACGTCACTCGAGTGTCTGGAGGGGGTCATATTGAACATCTATGAACTTGTTTTCTACTGAAAAAAAGACTATATATATATAAATATATATAAATATATATACATACATATATATATATATATATATATATATATATATATATATATATATATATATATATAAACACATACATAAAAACAAAACTAAAAAATTTTTTATAATATTTTTACATGGATATTTAAATTTATATAGCATTTGCATCATTCATATTTATTGAAATATAAACTTTTTTTCCCCCAATGTATTCATGCATGTGTGTATTGATGTATACACAATAAATTTGCACAGTACTCGCGCATTAGTTCATGTGAAAGCAAACGTTTATTTTGGATGTGTTTAGTCTTCGGTCAGCAGTAATTAGATTAATTTATTTGTTAATCACAATGTTTCGTGTGTTTTGCCTCATTATGCTTTAGTAGCACTGCTATTTATTTCATTTCTTTCTCACTCATCAACCAGCAAACCAGTCGTTTGTACAGTCCCTCCTGTACTTTTCTGGAAAAAATTATGATTGCAACCCAAAATAATTGGATTTGTGTTGGCTTTTCTCAAAGATTTTCATCAATATTTGCTTTATTTCTTATGTTATTAGTAGGGCCAGACGGCATCTGCGGACATTTTTTTGCTATTTCTGTGGAGTATTTTGTTAAAAATCTGCAGATTTATGCGGAGTGATTTTAGGAGTGTCATAACTAAAACCTTAGTATATGAAATAAAAAGTAACACCTTTTTAACTTTTATTTAATGCTTACAATGTGAATCCAATTAGATCCACTTTATTATGTAAACAAAGCATGTCTCTCAAATAAAATCTCTACTAAAAGACAGAAAATTGTACTTTACAAACAGTATTGTAAATAAATCATATGAATATTTTCATATTAGTCAATATTATTACTGAAATTCATTTGAAAAAACTGAATAATTAGCTCTGTCTCCATCCACCTATTTCTATGCACATTTTGGATTATTGCATAATGGATTAATGCTTGATGGACATAAACATAGACACATAAATTTAGAAAACGTGAGCGTCGCTGAAGCAGCAGTGTCGCAATAGTTTCGGCGCTGGCTCTATTTCTGCCGCACTGCTCATGCTCCACTATAGTGACAGTGCATTGATAATGACAGTAAAAAGTAGCAATTTTACCCAATAAGTGCCTCGATAACATCCACTGATCTTTATATAGTCAATCAAATGAACTTAAAGGATTAAAAACGGCAACAAATATTAATTTGGGCCCGAATTACAAAACCAAACGTGAAACAACTTCAGTATTAGTTCTGCTTAAGCTGCACACTAGTTTGATCACCTATAAATATCATTATAACTACATTGTATAATTATAGGTTAATCAACGGCTTGCTGTGCGTTAAAGGATTTTATTGCATGACGTGGAGGCAAAGGACCACATGACACACAGCAGAGTGTGGTCGCCTCCGCGAAGTGCATTAAAATCCTTTAACACACGGCAAGCCGTTGATTATCCCGCTTATTCCATGGTCATTTGCCAAGGTAGGCCTACGTTTAAAATAGTTTCTCTCTTTGCAGCGCAATATTTGTCCGATTTTATGTCTGTTTTTAGATGTTAGATTTTCTAGTCCCTCCACTGAATCAGCTGTGACAGACTGACAGGCAGAGAGAGAGCATCTGCGTGCTGAGGGGATGAGGGAGGATCTGTATGTATATCTCTTAACATTAATACTGCGAAAGCTGGGCTACGATTTATATTTCATAATGAACATACATTATTATTATTATACTTATAAAAAGAACCATATCAATTAAATACTCTTTAGGGAATTGTATTATGAAGAGAAAGCAGCCAGAGCCTATTTCAGAAATCTCTGCTGTTAAATATGAAGGGAAATTTATTAAAAGAAACACATATCAGGACAGGCAGGAGAACATTCTGCTTTATTTCTCTTCTTTAAAACAAAAGCAGTCAGCCAAACACGCAGGATCAGTGTAATATTACATTATTTACGCTCATAGATTAATTAAGAAAATTATCTCTGTGATCTGCCAAAAAAATACACCTGAGAACAAGTAATAGGTTCAAATGTCCAGAGACTGAGCGTTAGATACAGCAAAGATTAATTATATATCCCGTTTAACAACAGAGATGCAGGAGATTAGATCCAGCGGTGCAGAACCGGAGATGCTCTGGCCGACTGTTACAACCTCCTGGCTCAAGAAGAAAGTAACAAAACCAAAAATAAAGTCCAAACCAGAAAATCAAATCAACTTAAATATAGTTAATCAAAATTAAGTGAAATGATACATAAATATAAAGAAAAAAAAAAAACTCCAAAGCCAAAGAAGGAAGGATGAACGCCCGCAGTCCTGTTTTCTTGGTCTTTATCCAAACGCACATCACAGGTAACAATCCGCACCTGGTCCAAATGTAATCACGGCAAAACCCTGCACCTGTCCAACACTCCAGAGAAATACTACAATCACGGAACACCTTCATCTAGTGGACACTGATTAGTCACTACGACTGTCACACCGACATAAAGCTTCGCTCGGTGGGAGCCGTTCGCGGAGCTGCCGCTGACCGCCTGGAGCTTCCAACATTTATAAAGACGCGCTTTTCTTACACACAAACTGCTGATTTGATTCTAAAATAACTACATTCTCGCTTGAAAAACTCTTTTTGTGGCATAGTTGATGAGTATTTTCCTAATTTTGCAGATTTCCCGTCCTCCATTAACAGCCCTCATCGGTTTCATGCGCAGCACATGCGAGTTGCTATAGTAACTGTAAACGTTTGGGAGAAGCGCATTTATTTCCAACTGTGATCAAAACTGACTGGAACTACCTGTGCGCTTCAACCAAATATTCCACACCCTCCAGCCAATCACAATCAAGAATCTCAACAGACCATGGAATAAATGTTATTATAACTGTAGCCTTACAACATCCTGACAATCAAAAACAAAATGACATGATGTCACAGGCGATTGTCTTCTGACCGGGTGCACCTGAAAAGACATGAATGACACTCCTCAGAGCGTGAGAAGCAGACTTCAGGATCTATATAATTGGGAAATAAAGGCTTGCAGGTTGAGGAAACAGCACAGGAGGAAGTTGCCGCGGGCCTTAGTGCAGATGAAATATTAAAAAATAAAGTGTATTTATAGATAGACAGGTAACTAGATAGAATAGACTGAGATAGATTGATCTGTGCAGCTGCTCTGCTCAGGCTTGCGCTGTGCAGCAGGTGTTGTTCTGCGCTTCTGTAAGAGCAGACAGCAGTCGTCCCGCTGAACTCTTGTGTTTGTTTTCTCCGCAGGAAGACCAGGCATGTTAATATCGTCTTGTTTATGGGCTACATGACGAAGGTAAAGCTGGCCATTGTGACGCAGTGGTGTGAGGGAAGCAGCCTCTACAAGCATCTGCATGTGCAAGAGACAAACTTCCAGATGTTCCAGCTGATGGACATCGCCAGACAGACGGCTCAGGGCATGGAGTGAGTGTTGCACAGACACCAGACACCAACCGGCTGTAGACACACCTGAAGCAGCTGACCAGCACTTTAAAGGTCCACTGTTACGCTGCTTTACGCTCCTGATTTTCGTCAGTCTAATGCAGTGGTTCTCAACTGGTTTGGCCACGGGACCCACATTTTTACATGGTCATCAAGCCACGACCCAAATTTTTAGGAACTGTAATATAATTTTAGAAATTATAATTAATTTGTATTTATTTGTTAACATACACAAGTAGTGACAGAAAAATCATGAGAAAATCAGCAAGACTTACAAATAAACAATATTTTATTGCTGACATTTAACTAAATGTGTCAAATTATAGAAATATTACAAAGTAAAAACGACAAACACTGTAAACAGCAGTTAGGGTGAGGAAAGGTTGTTACCATAAACAAAACTGAACTGTTAATAAAACATGAACACTGATCCTGTTGAACAGAACAAACCAGCACATTGTAAAATGATTAAAACATCCATAACCATTTCTACATCTAATATGACAGCAATTATAAACATCTGTTTCACTTAACAGTAATTTGGGAAGATAATGAGATAACTGAGGATGTGCTTTACTGATGTGAGAAGAGTTTCAAAGTCAGGAGTGATGGTAGACAGTGCTACCCGAAGATCAGCTCTATGTACAACCTGTTCCTCTGCTTGGACTCGAGCTGCACCAAGGAAGAGAAGCCACTTTCATACAGATACGTAGTTCTGAATGCGATGGGTTTGATCACTCTCAGATCGCCAAAACTGGGAGAGGCTTACTTCACTGAATCTCTGTTTCAGCGTCTGATCACATGACAGCTCCACCAGCTGACTCTCTATGCTGCTCGGCAACGTGACGCTTTCCACGTCGATTCCAAAGAGATTGGTTGTCGAGCGCGCATTTCAAAATAAAAGTCCGGTATACGCAAAACAAGTTAAAAATTAAACTTCTGTTGTTTTTTTGACCACACACTCCGCGACCCACTGAAAATGTTCCTGCGACCCACTTTTGGGTCGCAACCCATTAGTTGAGAAACACTGCTGTAAGGTTTAGAACACTGTAATGATCATCATCATATCCATCATCAGCTCCTTACAGTGTCTGGAAGAGCCGACTCAAAGATGCTGTCCCGTGTTTCCCAGCCCTGTTCCTGAAGGCACACCAGCAGTACTCATATTCAAACACACCTGAATCTACTCCTCAGGACATCAGAAGAAGATAAGGGAGACGTCTGCAACATGTGCTGCAACATGTGCCTCCAGGAACGGCTGGGAAACACTGCCCTCTTCTGTTTGGTTGGATGACTCATCGTTTTGCTCTGATTGGTCAGATGATCCTGATTGGTTTGGTGGATTTACTCTGCTATGATTGGTTTGTTGACTTTTTGCTTTGATTGACAAGATTGATTTGCTTTGCTCTGATTGGTCAGATGGCTCTACTCTGCTCTGATTGGTTTGGTGGATCTACTCTGCTCTGATTGGTTTGTTGACTCTTTGCTTTGACTGGTCAGATGGATTTGCTTTGCTCTGATTGGCCAGATGGATTTGTTTTGCTCTGATTGGTCAGATGACCCTGATTGGTCTGTTGACTCTTTGCTTTGACTGACTAGATGGATTTGCTTTGTGTGATGGGTTAGATAACCTGATTGGTTGGGTGGATCTACTTCGCTATGATTGGTCATTCGTCTCTGCTTTTCTCTGATTGGTCGAATGGCTCTACTCTGCTCTGATTGGTTTGTTGACTTTGCTCTGAGTGGCCAGATGGCCTCTTTGGTTGGGTAGATCTACTCGGCTATTATTGGTCAATCAACTGTGATTTTCTCTGATTGGTGAGATCATTCTACCCTTCTCTGATTGGTTCGTTGACTCTTTGCTGTGACTAGCCAGTAGTTTTGCTTGGCTCTGATTGGTCAGATGACCCTTATTGATCGGATGGCTCTACTCAGCTCTGATTGGTCTGTTGACTCTTTGCTTTGAGTGGCCAGATGGATTTGCCTTGCTTTGAATGGTCAGATGACCTCATTGGTTGGGTGGGTCTACTCTGCTATGATTGGTCAATTGACTCTGCTTTCCTCTGATTAGTCGAATGGCTCTACTCTGCTCTGATTGGTTTGTTGACTCTTTTTAGTCTAACTGGCCAGATGGATTGGCTTTGCTCTGATTGGTCAGATGACCCTGATTAGTAGGGTGGATCTACTCGTCTATTATTGGTCAATCGACTGTGCTTTTCTCTGATTAATCAGATCGTTCTCCTCCTCTCTGATTGGTTTGACTCTTTACTCTGACTGGCCAGATGGATTTGCTTTGCTCTGATTGGTTAGATGACCCTGATTGGTTGGGTGGATCTACTCTGTTGTAATTGGTCAAATGGCTCCGCTTTCTCTGATTGGTCAGATGGCCCTGGTTGGTCAGTTGTCTCTGCTCTGCTCTGATTGGTCAGTTTCTCTCGTGATTGGTCTACTGCTTACAGCGAGTGTCAAACCAAATGTCCGTTAGCGCATCTGAATGCCGTCTGTTCCTCAGCTCTCATAAATATATCAGGCTGTTGTTAGACAACGACTGCATTTATCTGCGCTTGTTTACATTCACAAGCATCTACATCACACTAGAGTGTCCTATGTGAACATGTGCAGTAGTGGATGCACCTTTAAAGCAGGTTTGCCTACAGCCGCGCGTCTCAAGCAGACGGTTGCAGCCATAAATGCTGTTCTGTGTTAAATGCAAATTAAAACATGCAACTAAGCAAATAACCCAGACTAGGGAAATGAACAGCCGGATCAGCTTTCAAAACTAGCCGAACACGCTTCCTTCTCAGTGTTATTGCAGATGTCTAGACACATCTGCTCATATTAAACAGTGTTCTGATGTCATTTACTGACGCATCATGTGTGTTTTTGTTGGTTTTTGTGTGTGTGTTTTGTTTTGGGGGCTTTTTGGTGGTAAATTATCGCCTTTAAACATGAAGTCTGAGCTTCTGAAAATGTGTTCAGTTTCAGTCATTTCTGTCATCAAGTGTCAATGATTTTTGGCATCTTCTGCAATTCGATGTGTAAAATACTAGCATTAAAATAAACATTACTGTTGTGAAGATTGAAACCAGTACAATTTATCTAGAAATTATTGTGGCGAGTGATTGCCTTTAAAACTGTACAGCAATCTGGTACTGAAATGTAGAGTTTACAGAGACCTTTGTAGATTAGTGAGGTTTGATCTGTATTTATCAGAAACATCCTCCAAAAAATAAAATGTGTCATAGTTTCCTCAAAAAAATATGAAGTATTTGCACATTATTAACGTCAGAAATATTTCTTGATCATTAAATCATTTCTGAAAACTCAGCTTTGAATGACAGAAATACATTACATTTTACTACATATGGACATAGAAAACAATTATTTTAAATTATTATAAATAATTTCTCATTTTTGTTTGATTTTTACTGTATTTTTGACCAAATTGCTAACTGTAGAGACTTTTTGTTAAAAATAAAGCATAACATTTCAAGCATTACAGACAAAATAATAAAAAACATAAATAGGACGAGAGGGAAAAGAAAAGGAAAATATATAAGAAAAACGTAAAAAAATGATAATGAAGTTAATAAATAAATAAATACAATTGATGAAATTATATATGCATATTTATTTACAAACCTTCACAAGTTAAAACCTCATTAACCAACCCTCTGATATGTAAATACAGATCATGTTTAAAATCGGACAGAAGAGGCGTTTTAAAGATATATGTGAGTTTAACTGACCCCAGACTGTAGTTTATATTATTATTGATGCGTTTGGCTGTTTTAGTGTGTTTAAAGCAAGCTTCTCTAATGTTTTTGTGCTGTAATGCAGTTAAGACTGAGCAGCGTGTCACACATTGAGTGTGTGTATTTTCAGCTCAGATTCCCATGTGGACTGCAGCTATTTATAGACCTGCAGGCGTGTGTTTATATGTAAACCCTGAGGTGCTTTTATCAGTTAAAGCCTGACTGTATTCTCTACCTGCATCATGAGGAGGACAAATATACACACAGTATAAACTACGCGAGTAGCACTGTTGACTGTAATTAGCTACAAAGTGATTAGTTTCTGTGATTACGCTACTTATCCGCTGGAAAGTACAGAAACACTTTACTTTTCAATTTTAGGTCAAATCAGTGCAGTTACTCATAATATACTTACTTTAAATACTGTAAATAAGTTCAGTTGCAGAGTAAATGTATGTTTTGCTAAACGAATTCTGTATTTGTTTAACTGTTTATTTAATTCATACAATATAAATATGTGTTTATTTATGAATCATATTTGTTTTTCATTAATCAAATATTTGTTTATTTATTTATTGTTTATTATGAATCATTTATTTATTGTTTTTTATGAACCATATAATATTTATTTATTGATTTTATTAATCATATTTATTTATTTATAGTTTATGAATAATATTTATTTATTGTTTTTTATGAATCATATAATTATTTCTTTATTGTTTTGTATTAATCATGTATTATTTTTTTATTGTTTATTATGAATCATATAATATTTACTTATTTATTGTTTTTATGAATCATTTGTTTATTTATTTTTTATGAATCATTTATTTATTTATTATTTTTTATGAATCATATATTTATTTATTTATGTACTTATTGTTTATTATGAATCATATATTTATTTATTAGTTTTTTATTAATCATATTTTTATTTATTGTTTTTTATGAATCATATAATATTTATTTATTGTTTTTATTAATCGTATATTTATTTATTTATTGTTTTTTATGAATCATATATGCATTTATTTACTGTTTTTTTATGAATAATATAAATATGTTTTTATTTATTTATTGTAGGAATCAAATAAATGACTATTACTATATTTGATAAATGTTTTATATGGTATAAATATAATAAATATTTAATCATTCGTCTATTTATTTATTTCCAAATAAGCAAGGTTACATTTGTCTGATAATTGCACATAATTAAGAAACATTGAAAATAAATAAATATATATAAACCTGCTATGATATGTTAGCTATGAAACTGGTCACTTTTGAAATGTTTTGATATGTTTTATATAAAATTTAAATAAAAGTCCAAATGCTCATTAACGCAAATCTCTAATCAGCCAATCACACGGCAGCAGCTCACTGCATTCAGGCCTGT
>CAIGQQ010000641.1:527753-538781 GCA_903798035.1 Danio albolineatus
ATGATGTGTGTGTAGTTGTGTGTGATCTCTGAGGTAAAGTGTGTTCACAGAGTGTGATGTGCTGAATAAAGCTGATACAATATTCACCTGTTTGTGTTTATGTGGTTAATGATTTTAAAAGATAGATAAACATTACATTTGAAAATATAACCTATTAATTAAGTCAAACTAACCTTTTATTTAAGTAAAAATAACCAATTATTGGGTAGAAAAAACAACCCATTTTGGGGTTAAAAATAATAACCCAATTACTTGGGTTAATTTAACCCCTGATGTGTTCTGTCCAATATTTACCCAACAATAGGGTTAAAAACAACCCAATTTGGGTAGTTTTTAACACTGTGTTTTTCCGAGTGCAGACACACCGGGGTCTGCAGGTCATCCGAAGGAGATAAAGAAGAGAAGGGAGGAGGAGAGACGCACACATGGGCAGGGGGATGCTGTAGGAGCTCCCTCCGCTCATGCACATTCACTGGAAACCCCGTTCAGCAGCTGCAGAGTGATGTAGCGTGTGTGTGTGTGTGTGTGTGTGTCTACGTCAGCAGTGATGTAGGAGATCGTGATGTAGGAGATCCAGGGGAGGGGGAGAGAGAGAGAGAGAAAAATGGCATTTGTAATTTGAGAAAGAGCGAGCGAGTGTGTGTGTGTAGGTGTGTGTGTGTGTGTGTGTAAGAGAGCAAGAGAAAGATTATTGATTGTCAATTTTGTATTTTTTACAGTCATGCCAATAAAGCAATTATGAATTGAATTGAGCGAGCAAGAGAAAGAGAGAGAGTGTGTGTGTGTGTGTGTGTGTGTGAGAACAAGCGAGAGAGAGAGAGTGTGTGTGTGTGTGTGTGAGAGAGAGAACAAGCGAGCAGGAGCGAGCGAGAGACAGAAAGAGAGAGAGTTTGTGTGTGTGAGAGCAAGCAAGGAAGAGAGAGAGAGTGTGTGAGAGCGAGCAAAAGAGAAACACACACACACACACACACACACATAGGCAGAGCGTGAGCATCTTTTCCTGGCATTGCATTGGAGCTGTCAGTGCATGAAGACGGAGAAATTCAGCAGCTCATCGGCACACGCTCTTCACACGGAGATTCCTGGAAAGCCAGAGCTGATATCCTGCAGTCGCTCACCGTAGATCTGAGAGTTTAACCTTCACAGCCATGAACTTCCTGCGCCGTCGTCTCTCTGACAGCAGCTTCATCGCTAATCTGCCTAATGGGTACATGTCGGACCTCCAGCGTCCGGACCCGCCGCCGCCCCCTCCATCCGACGCCAAACCCCCGTCCGGATCCCCCGCCGCCCCATTGGCCCCTGCGGAAAACAGGTCTCCGTCTTCATCTCCGGCCCCAGAGCGGCGTCCGCAGCCGGCTCCGTCCGGCGGCTCAGGCTTCTTCAGCTCCATCACTAATGTAGTCAAGCAGACGGCAGCATCTGCGGGACTCGTGGAGCAAAGCCCTGCCACCGCTTCCCGGAAGTTCAAGATCCTGCTGGTCATCGACGAACCCCAGAACGAGTGGTGAGTTTATTTGTGTTCGTTTCCACTTGTTGATCGTGGACGAGGATGCATGTGGAGAGATGGAGCCGTGAGAAGCTGTTGGATCGCGACCAGCAGGTTCAAGTCCCGATGTCTAAGGTTGTCCTGATGTCAGAGGTTGCATGTTTTAGTCCCGATGTCTAAGGTTGCACGTTGAAAGTTATAGGTTTGAGTACTGATGTCGAAGGTTGCGAGTTCGCATCCCAATGTCGAAGGTTGCATGTTCAGGTTCCAATGTCAAAGGTTGCACGACGAAGGTTGCGGAGTTTAGTCCTGATGTCTAAGGTTGCATGTCAAAGGTTGCAGGTTCAAGTCTTAATGTCGAAGGTTGCAGGTTCAAGTGCCAATGTTGAAGGTTGCATGTTCAAACCCCAATGTTAAAGGTTGCATGTTCAAGTCCCAATGTCAAAGGTTGTCCTAATGTCAGAGGTTGCATGTTTTTAGTCCCGGTGTCTAAGGTTGCACGTTGAAAGTTGTAGGTTTGAGTATTGATGTCGAAGGTTGCGAGTTCGAATCCCAATGTTGAAGGTTGCATGTTCAAGTTCCAATGTCAAAGGTTGCACGACGAGGGTTGCGGAGTTTAGTCCTGATGTCTAAGGTTGTATGTCAAAGGTTGCAGGTTCAAGTCTTAATTTCGAAGGTTGCAGCTTCAAGTGGCAATTTTGAAGGTTGCATGTTCAAACCCCAATGTCGAAGGTTGCATGTTCAAGTCCCAATGTCAAAGGTTGCACGTCGAACGTTGCAGATTTTTGTCTCGATGTCTGAAGTTGCACGTCAAAGGTTGCAGGTTGAGTACTGATGTCGAAGGTTGCAAGTTCAAATCCCAATGTCGAAGGTTGCATGTTCAAGTTCCAAGGTCAAAGGTTGTACAACAAAGCTTACAGATTTTAGTCCTGATGTCTCAGGTTGCATGTCAAAGGTTGCAGGTTCAAATCCTAATGTCTAAGGTTGCAGCTTCAAGTGCCAATATTGAAGGTTGCATGTTCAAGCCCCAATGTCGAAGTTTGCAGATTTTAGTCTCTATGTCTGAGGTTGCAGATTTTAGTCCCAATGTCTGAGGTTGCATGTTAAAGGTTGCAGCTTCAAGTCCCAATGTCGAAGGTTGCATGTTCAAATCCCGGTGTTGGAGGCTGCAGATTCAAGTCCTGATGTTACAAGTTGCTTGTCGAAGGTTACAGAATTGAGTCGCGATGTGGAAAGTTGCAGATTCGAGTCCCAATGTCAAAGGTTGCATGTTAAAAGTTGCATGACGAAGATTGCAGGTTCAAGTCCCCATGTTAAAGGTTGCATGTCGAAGGTTGCTAATATGAGTCCCGATGCAGACGGTTGCATGTCGAAGGTTGTAAGTTTGTGTACCGATAATAAAGGTTGTAGGTTCGAGTCCCGATGTAAAAGGTTGCATGTTGAAGGTTGCAAGTTTGAGTCCCGATGCAGGTGTGACGTCGAAGGTTGCAAGTTCGAGTACCGATGCTGAAGGTTGCATGTTGAAAGTTACAAGTTTGTGTACCGATAATAAAGGTTGTAGGTTCGAGTCCCGATGTCAAAGGTTGCATGTTGAAGGTTGCAAGTTTGAGTCCCGATGCAGGTGTGACGTCGAAGGTTGCAAGTTCGAGTACCGATGCTGAAGGTTGCATGTTGAAGGTTACAAGTTCGAGTCCCAATTTCAAAGGTTGCAGGTGTGAATCCCAATGTCGGAGATTGCAAGTTTGAGTACCGATGATGAAGGTTGCAGGTTCGTGTCCCGATGTCTAAGGCTGCAGGTGTAAGTCACAATGTTGAAGGTTGCAGGTTCGAGTTCCGATGTCAAAGGTTGTCGGTGTAAAAATGTATTTGTTGTATTGTTGTGCTCTAAATTTACCAACAACGAAGACTTCTGTGAACACTTGTATAGCGCATTCACTGTGTTTGACCATTCACCCAAAGCACTTTACAAAAGTACGATTTCTGTGATACGATGATACAATTCTTACATTTGGGCACAGTTCACCCAAAATTACAAATTTACTCACTATATTTACTCACCCTCAAGTTTCTCCAAACCATTAGGAGTTTTCTTCTGTTGAACACAAAAGAAGATATTTTGAAGAATAATGAAAACCTGTAACCATTGACTTTCATGGTAGGAAAAACAAATACCATGGAAGTCAGTGGTTACAGGTTTCCAGCATTCTTCAAATTATCTTCTATTGTGTTCAACAAAAGAAAGAAAATGACAAATGTTTGAAACAAGAAAAGGGAGAGTAAATAATGACAGAATGTTATTTTTTTAGGTGAACTGTCCCTTTAAATGTGTGTGTGTATGAATAGAGGCTTTCAAGAATCAAAACATTAAAGGAAAACACAAACAGGTTTTAAAGTTTTGTTTGTTTATGTGCATTAAATCGTGTCCTGTTTAACAAACTGATTATTTTATTTTAGTGTGAACTGTCCCTTTAAGCAGATGGCCGCATGCAAAGCGGCTTGATTTACAACAGCGCTCGTCACGACGCAAATACAGCAGATTGAGCTGCATCACGATCCAAACCTTTTTAATTTAAGTCCTCTGGCACTCTTCTGCTTTAAAACAAAGCGAAGGGACAGGAGAGTGGATGGAGATCCTGACAGCATGAGTTGTGTTTGTTCGTCCTAATGACTAGATCCATTATTTCCCCGTCGCTGATGATGAAAGGTCAGCCCTCTTGAAGTGTGTATGATTTATTATTCTACCCTCTCTTCTGGTGTTGTCCACCAAGCCAATGCTAGTTGAGGATTATTGAAGGCTCAGTTGCTATGCTATACAATAGTTGACATTGAAAACACTGATGAATGCACAGTGTACGTTACATTAATGAGTACACAAAACCTTATAACATGCATATAAATCATCTCATATCATATATACAAGCATATACATATATATGGTAATTTTGCACAGCCCTATTAATGAGCTTACCTATATAATTAAGGCTCCAGAAGACTAATGGAGATAATTATTCACATGCTTTGCATAAAAAAGTGGAGGAATCACACCTTACTTCCCATGCATGCATGAATATTTCAGTGGTGTTCCAGCAGGGGAGTCTGCAGATCTCTCTAAGAAAGCAAACTGAGGATATATTGATTTTTCCTGCTCCTGTAAGGCTGGATAAGACTGATTTAAAGGGACAGTTCACCCTAAATTGTAAATCACTCACTATTTACTCTCACTCAAGTGCTACTAAACATTTATGAGTTTCTTTCTTCTGTTGAACACAAAAGAAGATATTTTGAAGAATGCTGAAAACCTGTAACCATTGACTTTCATGGTAGGATATACAATGGAAGTCAATGGGTTTTCAGCATTCTTCAAAATATCTTCTTTTGCGTTTAAAACTCATAGATGTTTGAAACATGTCAAATGTGAGTAAAGTAGGAGGGAATTGAACCGTCTCTTTAAGAATCCTGTGCACTGGCAACAAAATACTGTAATTTAGGGTATCTTACTGCCAATTTTGATTGCGTTTACATGTTTTTGCATTTACAATTTTGATTGCATGTTCAAACCCCAATGTCAAAGGTTGTGCTGATGTCAGAGGTTGCATGTTTTTAGTCCTGATGTCTAAAGTTGCACGCTGAAGGTTGCAGGTTTGAGTACTGATGTCGAAGGTTGCAAGTTCGGATCCCATTGTCGAAGGTTGCATGCTCAAGTTCCAATGTCAAAGGTTGCACGACGAAGGTTGTGGAGTTTAGTCCTAATGTCTAAGGTTGCATGTCAAAGGTTGCAGGTTCAAGTCTAAATGTTGAAGGTTGCAGCTTTAAGTGCCAATGTTGAATGTTGCATGTTCAAACCCCAATGTCAAAGGTTGCACATCAAAGGTTGCAGGTTGAGTACTGATGTCTAAGGTTGCAAGTTTGAATCCCAATGTCGAAGGTTGCATGCTTAAGTTCCAATGTCAAAGGTTGCACGACAAAGGTTGCGTAGTTTAGTCCTGATGTCTAAGGTTGCATGTCAAAGGTTGCAGTTTCAAGTCTTAATGTTGAAGGTTGCAGCTTCAAATGCCAATGTTGAAGGTTGCATGTTCAAGTCCCAATGTCAAAGGCTGCATGTCGAAGGTTGCAGATTTTAGTCCCGATGTCTAAGGTTGCACGTCAAAGGTTGCAGGTTGAGTACTGATGTCGAAGGTTGCAAGTTCGAATCCCAATGTTGAAGGTTGCATGTTCAAGTTCCAATGTCAAAGGTTGTACGACGAAGCTTGCAGATTTTAATCCCGATGTCTAAGGTTGCATGTCAAAGGTTGCAGGTTCGAATCCTAATGTCTAAGGTTGCAGCTTTAAGTGCCAATATTGAAGGTTGCATGTTCAAGCCCCAATGTCGAAAGATGCAGATTTTAGTCTCGATGTCTAAGGTTGCAGATTTTAGTCCCAATGTTTGAGGTTGCATGTCAAAGGTTGCAGCTTCGAGTCCCAATGTTGAAGGTTGCATGTTCAAAATCCCATAGTTGGAGGTTGCAGATTCAAGTCCTGATGTTAAAGGTTGCTTGTCGAAGGTTGCAGGATTGAGTCCTGATGTGGAAGGTTGCATGTCGAAGGTTGCAAATTTGAGTCCCAATGCCGAAGGTTGCATGTCAAAGGTTGCAAGTTTGAGTACCGACAAAGAAGGTTGTAGGTTCGAGTCCCGAAGTCAAAGGTTGTATGTTGAAGGATGCGAGTTTGAGTCCCGATGTCGAAGGTTGCAAGTTTGATTACCGATGACAAAGGTTGCAGGTTCAAGTCCTGATTTCAAAGGTTGCAGATGTGAGTCCCAATGTCGAAGGTTTCACGTTGAAGGTTGCAAGTTTGAGTTCCGATGTCGAAGGTTGCACGTTGAAGGTTGAAAGTTTGATTACCGATGAAATAGGTTGCAGGTTCGAGTCCTGAATTCAAAGGTTGCAGGTGTGAGTCCCAATGTCAAAGGTTTCACGTCGAAGGTTGCAAGTTTGAGTACCGACGAAGAAGGTTGTAGGTTCGAGTCCCGATGTCAAAGGTTGTATGTTGAAGGATACAAGTTTGAGTCCCGATGTCGAAGGTTGCACGATGAAAGTTGAAAGTTTGATTACCGATGACAAAGGGTTGCAGGTTCGAGTCCTGATTTCAAAGGTTGCAGGTGTGAGTCCCAATGTCGAAGGTTTCACGTTGAAGGTTGCAAGTTTGAGTACCGACGACGAAGGTTGCACTTTGTAATTGCAATATAAAAAAGTCACAGCACAATTGTAATTATTTATTCACAGCGTGTTTGTAACTTCTGCAGTCTTACTGGCTGTAAATTGTACAGTATTTATGTTTACAGTGTGCTTTTAGTGTAATATAAGCGAGCCTAATTACACTCACGGACTGCATGCATCTTATTTAGCGTCGTGCATGGTAATTCAGGATTATGTATCTCATCGGAGAGATGCAGCCCATCACATATTCAGGACACACGCTGATCCCTAACCAGTAGGAGAGCAGCTTAAGACGGAGCCAGGAGATGTGCGGCGAATATTGAGCGCTGAATAATGACACAGAAATCATCCATACCGTCACTGCTCTCCCACCGGGCGTTCTGCCAGCAGTCTGTCCTCTTATGGGGATTTTTCATCCCGGTGCGTTTCATACGATTACCCGCATTTAAATGTGCGCATTAAGTGAGAAAGGCTAATTATGGAGGGTTATTTGTGGTCAGGGAAGCATCCGCTCTGATTGTGCGTGACACAAACAAGAAGCTTACATAACCGCCGTCTCCATCTTCGCTGTGATCTGACATGTCCACTCCACAGCTTGATTTCTCACAAGGCTGTGTGGCTCTTATTTCACAGATTTGTGGAAACTGCGTGTATATATACACACAGTGCTGAGCATGAGCACACCCATCACAAATCTGTTTTTTACAATAATATTTGTGATGCTTTACAAATATATGTACTATAGCTTACACTAAACGGCCACTTTATTAGGTACACCTCACTAGTACTGCGTTGGAACCCATTTTGCCCCATTGTGAGCATTTGCAACATGTGGTGCTGTCAAACCTTTGAGTTATTTGTTGCTGTGTTTTGTATTTGCGTGTGTCTTATTAGGCAGCAGCTCTCTTGGCCACTGTACGTACAGTATCTGCTGAAATCCGTCATTATTTCCGTTATTGAGGCTGTTATTTCAGCAATGTGTGTGATCCAGGATCTGCTCTGTCCTTGAGCCTCCTCTGTGTAGATGCCGAGAGAGTGTGTGTGTGTGTTGAAGTGATGAAAAGAGACGTGGTGAATCAGCACAGAGAGCCCGAGGCGAGTGTGTGTGTGTGTGTGTGTGTGAGGAGCTCTTATGACGCTGATCCCACTGCAATGCAAAATCTACACATGCAATATATTCTTCCTCTTACAGTAATGTCGATGCATATACGGCTGGAGTTTAAATAATTAATAAATATTTCCCAAAATGGGGGTGGCATGGTGGCGCAGTGGGTAGCACGATCACCTCACAGCAAGAAGGTCGCTGGTTCGAGGCTCGGCTGGGTCAGTTGGTGTTTCTGTGTGGAGTTTGCATGTTCTCCCCGTGTTGGTGTGGGTTTCCTCCGGGTGCTCCGGTTTCCCCTACAGTCCAAACACATGTGGGGTGTTTCCCAGTGCTGGGTTGCAGATGGAAGGGTAAAACGTGTAAAACATATGCTGGAATAGGTGACGGTTCATTCCGCTGTTGCAACCCCTGATTAATAACGGGACTAAGCAGAAGGAAAATGAATGAATGAATGTTTCTGGCAGTGTTTCTGAGGTTTTCTTCTCTCCGAGAGCCAGAGCAGGTGTGTTTGTGGACTCGGTGTCCCTCAGCACATGGAGTATTAATTGCAGTGTAATTTAATCATGCCTCCGGAACAGATCATGTAAAAATATTATGCAAAAATCACATTTATATGTGGTTTTAAAAGCCTATTGTGTGTCAGCAGTGTGTGAGTGTCTCCAGCAGCCTCTGATGGTCAACATGAATTAATTGTATTTGTTCTAATCAGACTTGATGCAGAAACACCTTTATTAATCTGGGCTTTCCACAGCAGAATGAACCGCCAACTTTTCCAGCATATGTTTTACACAGCATATGCCCTTCTAGCTGCAACCCGGTACTGGGAAACACCCATACACACTCACACACACACACACACTATGGATAATTTAGCTCACCCAATTCCCCTATAGCGCATGTGTTTGGACTGTGGGGGAAACCGGAGCACCCGGAGGAAACCCACACCAACACGGGGAGAACATGCAGACTCCACACAGAAACACCAACTGACCCATCCGGGACTCGAACCAGCGACTTTCTTGCTGTGAGGCGATTGTGCCAATTGGTGGTTCTAAATAATTAACAATATTAGTGATTTTAATAAATTCTGGATCAGTTAAATGCAGCCTTGTTGAGCAGAAGAGACTGCTTTCAATAGCATAAAACATTAATTTTTCCAATTTTTGGCTGGCAGTGTAGCGCTGATTCTGTCGTATTGTTAGATATATTACACAAATTCAAGCTTGAAAAGGTCTGTTCTGCTCTCCAAGGCTGTGTTTATTTGAATAAAAATACATTAGTAATTCAGCTTTAAGTCGTGTAAATGAATAGCAATTTAAAACATACTAGAATAGAAAGGAAATTAATTATTAAAAAGCGTAAAAATAATTCACAAATCTTTTTATTGTGTTCCTGATCAGCGCTGAGTTTTCTGTGCTTGTTGAAGTCATTTCAGAACAGAGAGTGTCCCGAACGCCACCTCTGACGTCCATCTGGCTTCAGGCTCTCGTTCGTCATTTTAGGTTTCATAACAGAACATTCATGAAACATCCAGACAGACACGAACACCCTCAGTGTGTGTTTTTACATAACGCTGTCTCTTTTCCTCTTACTCTACACCTTTCAAACGCTTTGTGTTTTCTAACCGGGGTTATTTATTGTTACATCTTTTAAACTAGTAACAGAGTTAACAGAGTTGACAATAGGAGGATTGACCATAACAGGATTGACGATAGCAGAGTTGACGATAGCAGAGTTGGCGATAGCAGGGTTGACAATAACAAGGTTGACAGTAACAAACTTGACGATAACAGAGTTGGCAATAACAGAGTTGACAATAACAGAGTTGATCATAACAGAATTGACGATAGCAGTGTTGACGATAACAGTTCACGGTAACAGAGTTGGCAATAACAGCGTTGATGAAAACTGACTTGACGATAACAGAGTTGACAATAACAGTTCACGGTAACAGAGTTGACAAAAACAGTTGACGATAAAAGAGTTGACAGTAACAGAATTGAAGATGACATAGTTGACGATAACAGTTGACAGTAACAAAGTTGACGATAACAGAGTTGATAAGAACAAACTTGACGATAACAGACTTATCGATAACAGACTTGACAATAATAGTTGACAGTAACAGAGTTGACGATAACAGAGTTGACAAAAACAGAGTTGACGATAAGAGTTGACAATAACAGAGTTGATGAGAACAGACTTGACGATAACAGACTTATCGATAACAGACTTGACAATAATAGTTGACAGTGACAGAGTTGACGATAACAGAGTTGACAATAACAGAGTTGACAACAGAGTTGACGATAACAAACGTGACGATAACAGAGTTGATGAGAACAGACTTGACGATAACAGACTTATCGATAACAGACTTGGCAATAATAGTTGACAGTAACAGAGTTGACAATAACAGTTGACGATAGCAGAGTTGACGATAACAGAGTTGACAAAAACAGAGTTGACGGTAACATTTGACAGTAACAGTTGACAGTAAAAGAGTTGACAAAAACAGAGTTAATGATAACAGAGTTGACATTAACAATTGACAGTAACAGAGTTGACGATAACAGAGTTGATGGTAACAGAGCTGACGATAACAGTTGACGGTAACAGAGTTGATGAAAACAGTTGACGTAGACGTGGTTAACGAAAATGGTTGACGAGTTGACGATAGCAGAGTTGATGGTAACAGAGTTGACGAAAACAAAGTTCACGACAACAGATTTGATGGTAACAGAGTTGACGAAAACAGAGTTGACGATAACATAGTTGACGATAGCGATTTACAATAACAATTGACAGTAACAGTTGATGATAGCAGAGTTGATGGTAACAGAGCTGAAGAAAACAGAGTTGACGATAACAGAGTTGACGATAACAGAGTTGATGATAGCGGTTGACCATAACAATTGAAAGTAACAGAGTTGACGAATAACAGAGTTGATGATAGCGGTTGACAATAACAAATGACAGTAACAGAGTTGACGATAACAGAGTTGACGATAACAGAGTTGACGATAACAGAATTGACGATATCGGTTGACAATAACAATTGACAGTAACAGAGTTGACAAAACAGAGTTGACGATAGTAGTTGACGATAGAGGTTGACAAAAACAATTGACAGTAACAGAGTTGACGATAACAGAGTTGACGATAGCGGTTGACAATAACAATTGACAGTAACAGAGTTGACGATAACAGAGTTGACGATAACAGAATTGACGATAGCGGTT
>CAIGQQ010000641.1:569938-577438 GCA_903798035.1 Danio albolineatus
AAACGCGAGCGATTAGCGAGTGCTGGAACAGTAGCTGTAAACGCGAGCGATTAGCGAGTGCTGGAACAGTAGCTGTAAACGCGAGCGATTAGCGAGTGCTGGAACAGTAGCTGTAAACGCGAGCGATTAGCGAGTGCTGGAACAGTAGCTTGCCTCTTGTGAATATATGCAGCTGTTGTAGTAAAGGCAGAGTTTAACTGCACAATGGCGCCTACAACGGACAATAGTGCAAACAACGCTCCCATTTCTGTGTCCATGTTGTTGTTTACAGTGAAGGCTGGTCTGCCGGTGGCGTTATAGTCATGTGATAGGGGCTTGACGAATAAGGGAAGGATATGCAATGACCCAAAAGCCCCAATGGAGTAGTGAATCTCAGCATCACGTGTTCAGACGTCTCCGTTTCCCCCATCCACACTGAGACGGAGCAGCAGCGCTTTAGAATGAACACGGCCTCTCCAGCGTTTACAAAACACTCCTTTTACAGCGCTCCAAAACTCCGGCGGAGTGTGGACGGATGGCGTAACCGTAGCAAAACTTTTGTGTTTTAAAATGAAAACGCATTAGTGTAAACGGGGCCTCAGAAGTCATGTTTAGGCACATTCAGTTTGCTTTTTTGGACCTTATTTCAGCTACATTTTGTTGTTCTCCAAAACATCCTATCCACACATAATAATTATTGTTCTTTTGTTGTCTAACTTCATAAAAAATGAAGAAGAGAAAAATCACACACAATCTCAGTGTTGCTCAGTGACTTCACAGATTGTAACAGTGAGACTGAAACTGATGTGGTTTCACTGTCATGATGACCACAAAATAAAGTAACAGGAAATCAGCACGTGTTTACCAGAAGCTCAGAGACGGTGGGTGTTCAGTGGGAGAAACACTACTTACACTGATTTACATGAGTGGGTCGGGGGATTTACTGTGTGTGTGTGTGTGTGTGTGTGTGTGTGTGTGTGTGTGTGTGTGTGTGTGTGTGTGTGTGTGTGTGTGTGTGTGTGTTTGTGTGTGTGATATAATCTGAAGAGATTGTTCAGGGGAGAAATGAAAAGTCTTTCATCGTTTTGTTGGAATTGCTCTAAAACCATCTTCACAAAAGAAGATATTCTGAAGAATGTTGGAAACCGGCAATCATAGACATCCTGTAATGTGAAAGGGACGCTGACAAAGGAGTGCGGATCCAAATGCAGGGTTTATTGAACAGAGAATGGTCAACTCGGGGGCAAACAGATGTATACAGGGTATCCAGAGTCTTGGTCAAATAACAGGCGAATGGGCAAACAACGTAAACAGCAAACAAACAAAGCAAAGATCGGTACAAGGCAAGGAAAAACACGTCGCAATGTCACAAAACAGTTTAACAAGACTCCGCCATGAGAGTGTCAAAGTGAGCGGTGTATATGTGTGGTGTAATCAGTACATGAACAGCTCCAACTGAGTGTTCATGTGTAATCACAGGAGAACAGGAACAGGTGTGTGTGTGTTGTGCATGTCAGTAGTTGTAGTCTGTTAGCGATCTGCGCATTTACCAGCGATGTGCCAGGATTAGATCGCTGGTGATCGTGACACATCCATAGTAGGAAAAACAAAAACTATGTATTATGTATTTTATGTTAACATTCAGTGTAAATATACACTGTTTTTCTGTACTGTATGTACACTGAAATTTATTAAGTATTTTTTTTATTTATATATATTTTAATTGTTTAATTTATTTAATTTATATGTATTTGTTTGTTTATATATCTGTTTGTTTTATTTAGATTTCGATATATTATGTTTTATTAAAAGCAAAGCTAAAATAAAATGTTTTTAATGTATTTTATGCATTTGTTGTTTTCTTTAGACAATGTTTTCATTCACTCAAAAAAAGTCTTGCTGCTTGTACAAACTACGTACTTAAAATGAGTTGAAAGTACCCACAAAAAAAGGACAACTTAATTTTCTTATGTTCAATACAATTAATTTGTAAGGACAACATGATGGAATTATGTGGAACGCTGCATTTTTTACAGAGTTATTTTATAACCTTTTTTATTTTATTCTTTAAACCTGTATTTCAACCAGTTCAATTAGATAATAATGTGGAACA
Organism: Danio albolineatus; assembly: GCA_903798035.1. Classification (NCBI taxonomy): domain Eukaryota; kingdom Metazoa; phylum Chordata; class Actinopteri; order Cypriniformes; family Danionidae; genus Danio; species Danio albolineatus. The sequence continues at coordinate 572,031 of CAIGQQ010000641.1, forward strand.
AATCATTGGTAGCTATATAACATATCAGTCGTTGTTTTTTTGTTACTATTATTCCAGTTGTTTTATTTTAGTGCTCTTCGATTCTTAATGAAGAAAAAAAAATACTAGTACTATTTCAGAGTGTTACAATTACATATTAATACCAATTTCAGTCCCATATTTGCTAATGCAATGCAACAATACTGCAGATTCAGCTTCTGGAAGTGTTTACAAATGACAACATATTTAATTAACATATCCAAACATCACACTTCAGCAGTGTTCAGCAATGATTTAATGTCTCTAAGGCTCGCATTACTGTGATTGCAGCTCCTTCAAGCCTGATTTCGTCCTGGTTCGACAGCATGCCTACAGTATGGCGCAGAATGAAGACTTCAGGAACATCATCATCGGCTTACAGTACGCCGGCATTCCCAGCGTCAACTCACTGGAGTCCATCTACAACCTCTGTGACAAACCCTGGGCTGTGAGTCTGCGTTTCTGCATTGTTTCTACACTGTTAAAAAAAATAAGTTGACTCAACTCAAAATTGTAAGGCTTAAAATTGATGCACTGCTTTATTGAGTTGACTGCACTTGACTTTAAAGGGGACTTATTGTGCAAAAATTAGTTTTATGCAGGGTTTTAACATGCATTACTAAAGGCCCCATCTGTATATGTAAAATCCAAACATGAATAGTATATAATTTGTATTTATTACCAACAAATTAGAATAGATTTTGGGATCAACAAGTTATTAAATCCTAATGTTTGTCCAAGAATAGTTAGGATAGTAACTCGTGAGATTGTATTTGTGTGGATTGTTTAATGACACCATCAACACTTCAGCTTCTACTTTTTGTCAACATTTCTATGCGAGCTGACTATTATGTTTGCTTTTTCTCTCTCAGTTCGCTCAGCTGATCGGCGTCTACAAGAAACTGGGTGCAGATAAATTCCCTCTGGTTGATCAGACGTTTTACTCCAACTACAGGGACATGGTGAGAAATAAAAACACATTTATTTCAACAACACACTGCAAACTTTAACACAACCACATAACCAAACACAAGCCATTTTGATCAAACGTGGCTCTTTACTTTGCATGCTGCTCTATGTTGTATTGTAGATCATATGTTGTTGTTGTTTCATTTGTAATGCTATTTAAGAGTTAGCTGATGATTGATTATAAGGTGTGTTTGGCATGCTGTCTCAGGAGAGAGTCCTGAGCTCATAAGATCCTCGAGCCCGGGGCTCCCTTCCATTTGCAGTGCAAGAGGGGAGTTTGAGCTCAGGTAGATCTGGAGAACTCCTGCCTTTAAGAGTTTATGGCAGATTATATGTAGAGATATAGTATAGTATAGACCAGTGTTTCTCAACTGGTGGGTCACGACCCAAAAGTGGGTCGCGGGAACATTTTTAGTGGGTCGCGGAGTGCGTGGTCAAAATAATAATAATAATAATAATTTATTTTGCTTATACTGGACTTTTATTTTGAAACAGTTCAGTTTAGTTCGGTAACTGAACATTTCTCTACCCTAACCGCTGTTTACAGTGTTTGTCATTTTTACTTTGTAATATTTCTATAATTTGATACATTTTGTTAAATGTCAGCAATAAAATATTGTTTATTTGTAAGTCTTTGTGATTTTCTTATGATTTATCTGTCACTAATTGTGTATGTTAACAAACAAATTAATATAATTTCTGAAATTACAGTTCCTAAAAATTGGGTCACGGCTTGATGACCAGGTAAAAATGTGGGTCCCGTGGCCAAACCAGTTGAGAACCACTGATATAGACTATAGTGCTAATTTAGATTGATCAATTCACTTATGACACGTTTCTGGACTGTGTGAGGAAACCGGGGATGAATTCGGTATATTGATATTCAAGCATCGATGTGCACGTCTCTAACAGCTAGTACTGTAAAGTACAGCATGCAATTGACCAATATCGGTATTGGGATCAGTGTTTTGCAAACAATTGTATTGGTTTTTATTGTATGTTGGTATTGAAATTTGTAATATTTAGTACAATGTGTAAACACACTCTCATAACACACCAGATCTATGTGTTTATTAAGCAGCATTTATATTCATTTTTCCTTAAAACAAACACACACTTTTTTTTCATGCAAAACTTTTCAATAGTTCTCTGTGTGTATTTTCTACTGCATTGAAAAGCTTAACAAAACTCTTGTGTTCATATTAAAATGCATGACAAGTCTGAGATATATAAAGCATTTTATGCATTCTCAAAAGCCACTATTTCCACTGCCGAACGCCTCACACACACTGCATCTTCAGGCATCGTTTTCCCCGTTGCTCTTCAGCATTAGTATGCATTGACCCATCTGCAGGAGCCGGTGCTGTTGGCCATGCAGATCGACTTTGTGTGCTCGTATGGATCATACATGTCCCGCAAGTAGCACTTGTTTTCATCACAGGGCTCCTTATAGCAGCGAGTGACCTGTAAAGATCACAGATGGAGTTATTCACTGTGATACTGCCTCCATGTCACCTAATAATAATAATAATAATAATAATAATAATGATGATGATGGTGCAGTGGCGCAGTGGCTAGAGCTGTTGACTCTGAGCAAGAAGGTCACTGGTTCGAGCCTCAGCTGAGTAAGTTGTCAATTCTGTGTGGAGTCTGCATGTTCTCCCCATGGTTGCGTGGGTTTCCTCCGGGTGCTCTGGTTTCCCCCACAAGTCCAAAGACATGTGGTACAGGTGAATTAGGTGAGCTAAATTGTAGTTTATGTGTGTGAATGAGTGTGCATGTGTGTTTTCCAGAGATGGGTTGCAGCTGGAAGGGCATTCGCTGCATAAAACATATCCAGCATATATATGTCAACATAACATATCCAGCATGTATATGTGGGTGTGAATGCAAGAGTGTTTCTCAGTACTGGATTGCAGCTGGAAGAGCATTCGCTATGTAAAATATATGCTGGAAAAGTTGGCGGTTCATTCCGCTGTGGCGACCCCTGATTAATAAAGGGACTAAGCTAAAGAGAAAATGAATGAATGATAATAATAATAATAATGATGATTCGGTGGCGCAGTGGCTAGAGCTGTTGCCTCCGAGCAAGAAGGTCTCTGGTTCGAGTCCCGGCTGGGTCAGTTGGTGTTTCTGTCTGCATGTTCTCCCCATGTTGGTGTGGGTTTCCTCCGGGTGCTCCGGTTTCCCCCACAGTCCAAACACATGCGCTATAGGGGAATTGGGTAACCTAAAATTGGCCGTAGTGGATATGTGAGTGTGAATGCAAGAGTGTTTCCCAGTACTGGGTTGCAGCTGGAAGAGCATTCGCTGTGTAAAACATATGCTGGAAAAGTTGGCGGTTCATTCCGCAGTGGCGACCCCAGATTAATAAATGTTCTAAGCCGAAAAGAAAATGAATGAATGAATGAATGAATGAATGAATGAAGTCAGCAGTTTATTATTTGTTGCAACATCATCATCACTTATTTTGTGCAGTACTTCAGGAATGGGATTTACCTCACAGTTACAGGCTTTCCGGTGCACACTGAGGAGCTTTTTCTCAGTTTTGGAGAGACTGCTCCAATGGTTGGCAATGTCACACAGCTCAACAGTCAGACTTTTCTTCCCATGTCCTGGAAACACACAAACATACACTAATGCATAATGAAGCTGGTTTTATTGTGTGTATATATATATATATAGTTGCAGCTTTTGTTCATGTAACATCTTTGTTGTATGGGAATATATAACCCTGATGTTCTGCAGAGATCGATCTGACTGTTTTAGGTTCAGCGTGTTGTATTAGTTAAGCTCTTAAAATGTAAAATGAGGCTTAAATGATGACTTTTAATGTATCAGCAGAGTATAACAACACAAGGCACCGTATGTTTGGTGACTTTACCCTTATTAAATCAACTGTGCACTGTAAATAATAAAAAGTTGAGTTAACTTAACATTTTAAAGCAACCGGCTGCAAAGAAATGTTGAGTTTATTAAGCTTCAGGGGTTGAAGTTGTGCCAAATTAATATTTAAGTTGACCAAAAAGGCTGGATTAAGTCAATTATACTTAATAAACTATATATATATATATATATATAGGGTGCCACGGTGGCATAGTGGGTAGCGTGATCACCTTACAGCAAGAGGGTCGCTGGTATGCGCTATAGGGGAACTGGGCAAGCTTAATTGTCCATAGTGTATGTGTGTGAATTTGTGTGAACTCAGAGATGGGTTGTGGCTGGAAGGGCATGCGCTGTGTAAAACATATGCTAGATAAGTTGGCGGTTCATTCCGCTGTCGCGACCCCTGATTAATAAAGGGACTAAGCTGAAAAGAAAATGAATGAATGAATGAATGAATGATACTGGTTTATATAGAATGATGATTCCATTACCTGCGTGTCTGGAGACGAGATTCCCTAAGGGAAGAAAAGAAAGAGTTATAAAGCATTCAAATACTGTACATTGCTTTAAATACACTCTCAGAAAAAAGGTACACGGTGGTACAAATAATGTTCCTTGAGGAACAGTAAAAATTGTGCCTTATATGGTACTGAAAAGACCTCTTATGATACTGTTCCTTTATGGTACAACTGAAGTAAAGCTACACAATTGTTCTCATATAAAAGGTACAAAAGTGTTGAACAACTCCTTCTTTATTACAGTATCTATGAAAAAGGCAAAGTAATTTGTATGAATAATTCCCATATTAAAACAAGAATCATCATTTAAAAGTATATGTTTAAAGATACTTATACATTTTTAGTTCTATAATACAATAATACAATACTACTGGTACATGAAACTGTAGGTATTGTAAACTAAACATTTAAGGCATTTTAATAAATGTTTGCTAAGCATTTTTGACACAGTTAAGGTACAGAGTGTCTTGTCACTGTGGTGGTGCCTTTCACAAAGTCTACAATATTGTATCTGCAGGTTTTTAAAAACAAAGGTTCATTTTGGTTTCCCATGGTACTAATCATCACCTTAACAGGTACAAATTTGTTTCTTTTCTTAAGGTACAATTCTGTCCCATAAAAAGGTGCTGCCCCAGTGACAAGGGTTTGTACCTTCTTTGGTACAACATTGTTGGTACAACATTGTACAACAGATTGATTCAGATGCAGATGCTGCAATAAGAAGCACCTTGTTCTAAAACTGGCTTAAAAACTCAATGTTTGATTGCTCAGACTAGATGCTTGTAAAGTAGAAAAACGCCAGAGCTTGTGTCCATCATACACTATAGGACACCAATTATTTATAATGTGTTTGTGAATTGGCTTTGACTTTCAACTGCAGCATTAGCAATCAGCAAGCCAGCATCAGGAATAAGAGTATACACTACAGTTAAAGTCAGAATTATTCGCCCTCCTGAGAAATTTTCTTAAATATTTCCCCAAATGATTTTTGACATTTGTTCTTCTGGAGAAAGTCTT
>CAIGQQ010000641.1:681174-699160 GCA_903798035.1 Danio albolineatus
AAAAAAGAAAGAAAAAAGGGAGAAAAATAAAAGAAAAAGAAAGAAAAGGGAAGAAAAAGTAAAAGAAAAGAAAAAGAAAGAAAAAAGAAAGAAAGAAAAGGGAGTCAAATAAAAAAGGAAGAAAAAAGAAAGAAAAATACAAGAAAACGAAAGAAAAAAGAAAAGAAAGAAAAATACAAGAAAAATAAAAAACTAAGAAAAATAAAGAAAGAAAGAAAGAAAGAGCGAGAGAGAGAGAGAGAGAGAGGCTGGTGTTGGTGTAATACAGACAGAGTTATAGCAGCTTTGTGAGATGAGATGATGGTAATGACATGTGGTGTTCCACGCTGAGGTGTTTAACCAGCACTGCTGCGGTCACAGAGTATCAGGAATACATCAGGGTTCGCACACACACACACACACACACACACACACACACACACAGCTCACCGTTGTGTGACATGCCCACCATCAGGCACTTCTGGAAGCGGCAGTATTGGCACTTGTTGCGGCTCTTCTTGTGTATGCGGCAGTGCAGGTCGCAGTGATCGTACACCAGCTTCAGGCGAATCGTCCTGCGGAAAAAACCCTGCCGAAACACACACACACACACACACACACACACACACACACACGAGGAGGAGGAATGTCGTCAGGAAGGAAGAGGGAAAAAAGGTTTTCCTGATGCCTCGCTAGATTTCTTTAAAAACATATCTGATCTATTCAACTCATTGTCAACAATCACAATAGCAGTTCCTATAAACCTGAACACACACACACACACACACACACACACACACACACACACACACACACACACACACACACACACACACACACACTCCTCACTCCATCTCTGCTAACAACACTGACAGCTCAGACTTATAAAAGCCTTCCTAAACGTGAACGGACACCAGAATACATTTGTAGTCGTTTATTAATGATATGATCGATTAAAGTGACGTGTAAAGGCTTCACTAGGGTAATTAGGGTAAAGTTAGGCTAATTAGGCAAATATTGCTGAAGGGAGCTAATAATATTGACCTTAAAAAGGGTTTAAAACAATTAAGAACTGCTTTTATTCTAGCCGAAACAAAACTAATAAGACTTCCTCCAGAAGAACAAACATTAGAGGAGATAACTATACCAACTATAATATAATATAATATAATATAATATAATATAATATAATATAATATAATATAATATATGCAAAATCAGGCTTCCTCAGCTCAAATCAGTGCTTTAAATCCAGACGTTCAGTCAGTTGTGCTTTAATCCAGAGATATGAGTCCAGCACTGGAGTCATCACAGAGCCACAGATAACCCGAGGTCTGATGATAGCAGGACTTTATCTAAATAATATATCATTAGGACAGACATGAACAGCCTGCGCTGGACTTTGGCCAGAAGAACCAGCTCTTGTTAGTCTTAGTCTTGACACGAGGTCATTAACGAGAGCAGGAGCGCAAATATTATGGAAAGCAGAATCAGAGGAGAACAGATGATTTCAGAGCAGCAGATCTGCAGACAAAACATTATCGTTTGGGAAATTTTTAAATAAGTAAATCACAGGACTGTAAATGAATATTAATTAGGGGGCGGAGCTTTCTTTTGTGCATAATTCCCTAAAGAGCAACTTATCAGGGTATTAATATGCAGTTACTATGGAAACCCTCAGATTGACATCAACAGAAGGACCGCCCACTCCAAAAGCAGAAGCAAATGCTCAGATTTGATTGAAGATTACCAAAACAAACCATTTTTTCAATATATATTTATATTTTACGGATTAATTATTCACCTTAACAATAACAATACGAGCTAGAAAAACTATTTTTAATTTGGATTTTAAAGTGCCTCAATGAAGTCAATATTGAAGTTAGACATGCTGATTTACATTTTCCAATTAAATTATTCTTCAGCTGCACTTCTGACTGAGCATGAATATTAATTAGGGGGCGGAGCTTTCTTTTGTGCATAATTCCCTAAAGCGCAGCTTAGCAGGGCATTAATATGCAGTTACTATGGAAACCCTCAGATTGACATTAACAGAAGGACCGCCCACTAAGTGGAAGCGAATGCTCAGATTTGATTAAAGATTACCAAAACATCCTAATTTTACAGTATTTTTTAATTTTAGGGATGAATTATTCACCTGAGGAATAACAATACGAGCTAGAAAAACAAACAATGCACATTAAAGCGGATTTTAAAGTGCCTCAATGACGTCAATATTGAAGTTAAATATGCTGATTTACATTCTCCAATCAAATCAGTTTATTATAAATCATAACTGTTGTGTGGAAAGTGGCGTCCGCATGTTTACGCCCCTGTTTTTGCGCATATATACGCCACGTTTATAAATAACCCCCTGAAATACTCTCACAAAACTAAACGAAAAGCAAAAATGTAATTAAATTCTTGACTCTCTTAAACATCGTTTGGGAAATATTTAAATGAATAAAATCACAGGAGGGCGAATAATTGTGACTTCAGCTGCACTTCTGACTGAAAATGAATATTTATAAGGGGCGGAGCTTTCTTTTGTGCATAATTAACAGAGTATTAATATGCATTTACTATGGAAACCCTCGGATTGACATCAACAGAAGGACCGCCCACTCCAAAAGCAGAAGCAAACGCTATGATTTGATTGAAGATTACCAAAAAAACTATTTTCACAATATATTTTTACATTTCACAGATTTAGTATTCACATTAAGAATAACAATACGAGCTAGAAAAACAATTTTAATTTATATTAAGTTATATTAAGTGCCTCAATGACGTCAATATTGAAGTTAAATATGCTGATTCACGTTCTCCCATCAAATAATTCTTTGAACAATCATAACTCTTGTGTGGAAAGTGGCGTCCGCATGTTTACGCCCCTGTTTTTGTGCATATATACGCCACGTTTATAAATAAACCCCTGAAATACTCTCACAAAACTAAACGAAAAACAAAAATGTAATTAAATTCTTGTCATTAATGAGAGCAGGAGCGCAAACATTATGAACAGCAGAATCAGAGGAGAACAGATGATTTCAGAACAGCAGATCTGCAGACCCCTCGCTGTGTTTAAAGTGCAAACAATACAAGGTGCAAGAAAAAAGAGACGTTGGCCAAATCTATTTTTGGTAGACATATTCATGTCAAAGAGCCGGTCCATGCTGTATTTTTAGTAGGTAAAAAATACATACTGATGTGAGAACTATGCACACAGGAAAGAGGCTTTAAAGAGGATGTTTTCATGCATTCGCTCTCGATCACTCCACTTTTATATTTAGAAGCATCGAAGGCCAAAATATATATAGTAAGGTGCGACACGGCGGATTTGTGCTGTGAAACCATAAATTAGTTTACCTGGCTGGAGGAACTGGGCTTTGTTCATTGATGAGAACAATATGCTGTTTTTAGTACAAAATATTCAGCGCTTCTGATTCACTGTGCACTTAATTACTGATTAATAGGCAGACGAGGAGGAAACCGCAGATTGTAGCCCATCAGTGAGTCTATTTATGCACTTCATTTGTTTAAATTCAGCACATTTCAATTGTTCGCAGCCACCAACGTTAACTAATTTAGCAAATCCACTGAATCTTTGTGTAGATATGTATATAATATAGGGCTGTCCAAGAATCAATCGTGATTAATCACATCCAAAATAAAAGTTTGTTTTGACATAATATGTGTGTGTGTTATATATATTTATTATGTATATGTGATAAACACATTCATAGAAGCCAAAACTATATATAAAAAAGTTACATCAAAGTAGTTACATCATATTCAAATGTAAAATTTGTATCATACACATATAGTTTTCATATATCTAAATATAAACCAACATTTTATCAAGTATATGCATGTGTGTATTAATATATTCATAATAAAATATACACAGTACACACACAAATATTATGTTAAACTTTTATTTTGGATGTGATTAATCACGATTAATTTTTTGACAGCCCTAATATAATATAAATAATAAATCTGTAAAACTTATGGTAAAACCGGCCGCTGTGGTTGCCGTATTCCACCGTTAAATAATAATTTAAGCAATTAATAATAAGCAATTTCTCATGTATACAGTAAACTACCGTATTTCATTAATTCATAGAGGTAATATGTCTGTAATTTATCGGCTTAGTACCTTTATTAATCAGGGGTCGCCACAGCGAAATGAACCACCAACTTATCCAGAATATGTTTAATGCAGCGGATGCCCTTCCAGCTGCAACCCAGTACTGGGAAACACCCATACACACTCATTCACACACATGCACTACGGACTATTTAGCTCACCCAATTCCCCTATAGTGCATGTCTTTGGACTGTGGGGGAAACCGGAGCACCCGGAGGAAACCCACACCAACACGGGGAGAACATGCAAACTTAGAAATGCCAACTGAGCCAGCCGAGGCTCGAACCAACGACCTTCTTGCTGTAAGGACACAGTTTAACCACTGAGCCACCGTGCCACACATTATGTGTATCACTGAAAAAAATATTCAAAGTTGATTCCTTGGATTTACTTTTTTTTTTTTTTGCATTAAGTGGCTGTAAACAATTTATTTGGGTTAAATTATTGCATATATTCTTAAACTTCATTTGTTTGTTTAAATTCAACACAAATAAATTGTTTGCAGCAGACATCATTTTTTTCAGTGTGCTCAATAATTAGTTCAAAAACCTTATTAATAATGATCTGAAACAACACAATTCTTGAGAACTGTTTGGGACAACTTAATTGTTTTTTGTTCAATCTACTTAAATGCATTAAGTTAACTTAATTGATTTGCATTGGGACAACATGAATAAATTGTGTGAAATCCAGCATTTTATACAGTGTACAAAATAAATATAAAAAAAAATCTATGTTGATTCAGTATTTCTGAATACAATACAGTAGTTTTTGCTTGTCTGTATTTAATATTGAGATATTTGAACAAGAAACAAGACAAAAACTGAGTAAGAAAAGCATTATTTTGCAGTGTAGTAATTATCCCTGACCTCTACATGCCATTTCTGATTGAGAACAGTCATTATGTTGTTGTTGTTTCAGTGTAGGAAGATCCCATGATGCTGTTTTCACACATTGAAGAAGTTCCTCTGAAAACCTTTCAAATCTTCATATCTATAAGTGCAGGTATATGCTCAAATAATCTATGCACTGATTATCCTAAGATCAACACTTTGCATTAAAAAAGGACTCTCATTTTTCAATAGAAAAATAATTGAATAAATGCATTTTTTTCTTAAGCATATAAAACCGTTTTAAAGAATAAAATTGGAAATGTAAACGAATAACAAAAAGCACACACTCTGCTCCTTATTTATTATTACTTTGAAAAATGTGTTCACGCTGTTGAACATATTCACCGCATTAAACACAGGCATCTACAGCACAATAACATGTCCTTAAATTAAAGGTGATCTCTACTCTTTCAATAGAAATGAAATGACACCCAACACTGCTGCTTAGTACTTATATCTGACCTCCATGATTAAAAACAGTCATTTTTGTTGTTGTTTCAGCGTAGAAAGATCCCATGATGCTGTTTTTCACAAATTAAAGAGTTCAGCCGAAAACCTTTCATTCTTTAGAGAAAGCGCAGATATATCCTCACCTTGGAATTATAAGGTTCTATCTGCATTTGAATGATTTCGAGATATTGAGCTTCAAAGTTTTTGCTTTCCATAGCAAACAGCATGTGTGTAACATTTGTTTTTTTAATGAAAAGTCTTTAATGAAAACAACTTCCTATGAAACATCCCATAATGTAAATAAGTTGTCAATTAATAAGAATATGTCAATAACTCAATTTTGACAAAAATGTCAGAACTTATAATTTCAAGGTGACGATATGGACATTTGCATTTGTAAATAATCTTTGAAGCAAATTCCTATGACCAACACTTTTATTCGAAATAAAAAAGCACCCTCATTTTCCAATAGAAAAGTAATCTTTCTTAAGCATATATGCGATTGTCTTAAAGAAATAAGATTTGCATTATTCTATAAAATGTAAATGTATAACAAAAAAGTTACTCTGATGCTTAGTTTTCAAAATTATTTTAAAAAAAGAAGTATTTACGCTGTTCACCACATTTAACACAAGCAACTACATTAAACTGGCCTTAAATTAAATGTATGATATCTCCACACTTTTAATAGAAATTGATATCATTATTGTGAAAAGCGCTACACAAATAAACTTGAATTTAACTGAATGAGACCCAACACTGCTGCTTAGTAATTATTCCTGACCTCCACATGCCATTTCTGATTGAGAACAGTTTCCACATCATTTCTGTTGTTACTATTCAGTGTAGGAAGATCCCATGATGCTGTTTATCACACATTAAAGAGTTCAGCCGAAAACCTTTCAACTCGTAAACGTAGATATGGACATTAGTATTTTTAAATAATCCTTGCACTGATTATCCTAACACCAACACTTTGCATTATAAATATAATTTTTATTAAGCATATACGCAACTGTCTTAAATAAATACAATTTTAATTATTATGCAAAATGTAAACGGATAACAAAAAGCACAATTACTCTGTTCCATATTTATTATTATTTTTAAAAGATTTACTCACGCTGTTGAACATATTCATTGCAATTAACACAAGAAACTATATTAAATTGGTCTTAAATTAAATGTATAATATCTCTACTTCTTCAGTAGAAATTCAGCTAATTATTGTGTAAAGCGCTATACAAATAAACTGAATTGAATGAAATCCAACACTGCTGCTTAGTACTTATATCTGACCTCCTCATGCTGTTTCTGATTAAAACACAGCCATTTTTCTCTTGTTGTTTCAGTAGAAAGATCCCATGATGCGGTTTTCACACGTTGAAGATTTCAGCCGAAAACCTTTCGATTCTTCAGATTCCTCATAGATATATGAACATCAGCATTTTTAAATAATCCTTGCACTGATTATCCAAACATCAACACTTTTTGCATTATAAATAGCAGTTTTCTGAAGCATAAATGCAACCGTCTTAAATAAATACAATTGGAATTATTCTGCAAAATGTAAACAGATAACAGAAAAATACATTTACTTATTTCCCCCTGTATTTTAAAAATAGTCTATAGGGTATTCATGCTGTTCGCCATGTTTAAGATAAGCAATTACATCAAATTGGCCTTTAATTAAATGTATAATAATGTATAATTTCAACATTTTCCTGTAGAAACTGAATTAATTACTGTGAAAAGCGCTATACAAATACACTTAAATGACACCCAACACTGCTGCTTAGTAAATACTCCTGACCTCTTCATGCCATTTCTGACTGACAACAATCATTTTCTGTTGTTGTTGCATTGTAGGAAGATCTCACAACCCTGTTTTTCACACATTAAAGAGTTTCAAATCTTCAGTCAAAGCATAGACATATGGACATTATCATTTTTTAATAATCCTTGCACTGATATAAGACACTTTGCATTATAAATAATTTATTTCTTAAGCACTTATACGCGATTGGAATTATTCTACGAAACATAAACGAATGAGGAAAGCACACTTACTCTGCTCATTATTCATGAATATATTGTATATGTTAAACATATTCACCGCATTTAACACAAGCACAATAACGTGCCCTTAAATTAAGTGTATAATTTCTACTTTTTTAATAGAAAATAAATTTAAACGACTTCTGCTTAGTACTGATATCTGACCTCTACATGCCTTTTCTGATTGACAACAGTCATTTTCTGTTGTTATTTCAAATGTAGGAAGCTCTCATGATGCTGTTTTTCACATCTTCAGCCAAAGCATATATATATATATATAAATAATAAATAATCCTTGCACTGATATAAGACACTTTGCATTATAAATAATTTATTTCTTAAGCACATATACGTGATTGTCTTAAATAAATAAGATTGGAATTATTCTATGAAATGTAAACGAATAAGGAAAGCACATTTACTCTGCTCCTTATTTATGAATATATTGTATATGTTAAACATATTCACCGCATTTAACACAAGCACAATAACATGCCCTTAAATTAAATGTATAATCTCTACTTTTTTTAATAGAAAATAAATTAAACGACTGCTGTTTAGTACTGATATCTGACCTCTACATGCCATTTCTGACTGACAACAGTCATTTTCTGTTGTTATTTCAGTGTAGGAAGATCTCATGATGCGGTTTATCACACATTAAAGAGTTTCAAATCTTCAGACAAAGCATAAATATATGGACATCAGCATTTTTAAATAATCCTTGCACTGATATAAGACACTTTGCATTATATATAAGTTATTTCTTAAGCACATACGCAACCGTCTTAAATAAATAAGATTGGAATTATTCTACGAAACGTAAACGAATGAGGAAAGCACACTTACTTTACTCCTTATTCATTTATTTATTTTAAATGTGTTCACGCTGTTCACCACGTTTAAGACGAGCAACTACATTAAATTAGCCTTAAATTAAATGTTTAATAATGTATAAATGTATAATCTCAACATTTTCCAGTAGAAATTGTATTAATTATTGTGAAAAGCGCTATACAAATACACTTAAATGAGACCCAACGTTGCTGCTTAGTACTGATATCTGACCCCTACATGCCATTTCTGATTGAGAACAATCATTTTCTGTTGTTATTTCGGTGTTGGAAGATCTCATGATGCTGTTTTTCACACATTAAAGTTTCAAATGTTCAGCCAAAGCATAAATATATGGACATTATCATTTTTTAATAATCCTTGCACTGATATAAGACACTTTGCATTTGCACATACGCAACCGTCTTAAATAAATAAGATTGGAATTATTCTACGAAATGTAAACGAATGAGGAAAGCACACTTACTCTGCTCCTTATTTATGAATATATTGTATATGTTAAACATATTCACCGCGTTTAATACAAGTACAATAACATGCCCTTAAATTAAATGTATAATCTCTACTTTTAAATAGAAAATAAATGAAACGACTGCTGCTTAGTACTTATATCTGACCTCTTCATGCCATTTCTGACTGACAACAGTCATTTTCTGTTGTTATTTCGGTGTAGGAAGATCTCATGATGCTGTTTTTCACACATTAAAGAGTTTCAAATCTTCAGTCAAAGCATAAATATATGGACATTATCATTTTTAAATAATACTTGCACTGATATAAGATACTTTGCATCATAAATATATATTGTTTTCTTAAGCACATACGCAACCATCTTAAATAAATAAGATTGGAATTATTCTATGAAATGTGAACGAATAAGGAAAGCACACTTATTTATGAATATATTGTATATGTTGAACATATTCACCGCATTTAACACAAGCACAATAACATGCCCTTAAATTAAATGTCTAATCTCTACTTTTTTAATAGAAAATAAATTAAACGACTGCTGCTTAGTACTGATATCTGACCTCTACATGCCTTTTCGGATTAAGAACAGTTTCCACATCGCTTTCTTTGTTGTTATTTCAGTGTAGGAAGATCCCATGATGCTGTTTATCACACATTAAAGAAGTTCCTCTGAAAGTATCTCAGATGTATGGACATCAGCAGTTTTAAACACTCCCTACTCTGACTATCCTAAGAACGTTATGAATAAAATAGTGCATGCATGTAATATAAAAGTGCATTGAATTTAATGAACAAAATGAAAAAGAGCAAGCGTGCTCTTTTGAAGTCTGCAGCGTGCGATGCATCATCAAACCGCACACGTCGAGTGTGTGGGAAACATGAGCACCTGAGATGTCTGGGTCACCCACTCGATGATTATTCTTATTGAGACGCATCTCTTTCTGCCCATACGTATTTCTGCCACAGTGGAAACTTGCGGTTGAAGTGTCAGACAGGTTTTGGGTGCATCAGGCAGGGCATTTTTCAGACTGATCTGCATGTCTGAGACTGATTTCGGTGCTCGATGCGCTATATTTATCAGAATGACTGGAAGAGCGGCGGCTGTTCGGGGTATTAAAGCATGTTCAAAGCGCTGCGCTATCAAACGTGCTGTGTGGGTGGTGTGGTGTGTTGGTTAGAGATCTGACAAGAGAACGGTGGTGAGTTTTAACCCCGCAGGAGTGTCACTTTTATGCTCATTGTGAAAAAAAACAACTAGCAGCGATGACTGGGAGGAGGCGATGCTGAAAATGACCACATATTCAGTGCAGAACTCTTAAGAGGGGACGTTCTGGAGGAAATCACCAGCACATCTTGTGTTATAGTTACTTTCGGTCTTTAGTGATATTAATAGAGTCAAGATTATAGTGTAATGTTTTAGCTTAGTTTGTTGTGATTGATTGATTGATTGATTTTATTTGACAATTTTGAGAAAATATACAAACAAATCCAGTTAGACTAATTCATGCATATTTTAAAAACTAAGGCTTATTTTCATTGTGGTACTCAATATTCTTAAAAAAAATGGATGAGCAAATCATAAATGGAGTGCAAACATCATCAGCTCAACAATTCTAAACAACAAAACTCCTCAATTTTAATTATAAAACAACCATTTCCTAATTTCCCTTCTAAAAACGCTCTCGACTTGAATCTCTTTAAAACTTCCAGGCAAAACATTCCTGTAGACTGACAGTGCACCTCACTAACTAAAACATAATAGTCAAGGAAATATTTTATTACCGTTTTCTTTAAAATCTTAAACACCATCACTAATTTCAAAAAAGTGACCCTTTTTTCAACTTTTAAAAAATTACTTTTACTTTAATGTTCATTATTTAAATGTGTCAGTGGAGGAACTTTCATAATAATTCTACACAGCTTATTTTGGGCCGTCATTTTTTTAGAACTACCGCTGTACCAAAAAGCAGCAGCATAGTCAAAATATGGCTGCACCAATGCACTAGCTAATATTTTTAAAGTTTGGGTATCTAAGAGCTCTGCCTGTCTAGCTAAAACAGCTGCCTGTCTAGCTGTCTACACTGTACAGGTTTCTGTATTATTGTGATTTCTTCATTTATTTAAGCTTCTGAATTTCACTACGGGGTTTTGATCTTTCTTCCAAACGCTTGAAAACAACATGTGTGATAATCTGCAGTGCTGTATTGTGTGTGTTGGTGTTGTATATTACGCTACAGAAGCCGTGTAATAAACTACAGCACATTTACTTTTATTTTATAGACTTATTTGTCTAGATATTATAGCAAACTACTATATACACACAGATGAAGTCAACATGATTAATGAATAATTTTGTGAATTTTTATTTTATTTATTAAATATTTCCCTAATGATGTTTCTCAGATTCAGGAGTTTCTCACAGTATCTACTCTAATGTTTGTTCTTTTGGAGAAAGTCTTACTTGCTTTATTTCGGATAGAATAAAAGCAGTTCTTACTTGTTTTAAAGTCATTTTAAGGTCAAAATTATTAGCCCCTTCAGCAATATTAGTGTTGTATTGTCTCCAGCAGGGGTTCTAAACCTTTTTCGCTTCAGGGCACACTTCTTTCTCTGATCACTGAGGCCCCTCCTGTCTGACATTTTCTCTGAAATGTTTGTATGAAATACTCATTTAAATCTTTATTTATTAACATTTATTAAGCATTTTCATTCATTCATTCATTTTCTTTTCGGCTTAGTCCCTTTATTAATCAGGGGTCGCCACAGCGGAATGAACCGCCAACTTATCCAGCATTTGTTTTACGCAGCGGATGCCCTTCCAGCTGCAACCCATCTCTGGGAAACATCCATACACACTCATTCGCAATCACACACTACGGACAATTTAGCTTACCCAATTCACCTATACCACATGTGTTTGTACTGTGGGGGAAACCGGAGCACCCGGAGGAAACCCACACCAACACGGGGAGAACATGCAGACTCCACACAGAAACACCAACTGACCCAGCCGAGACTCGAACCAGAGACCTTCTTGCTGTGAGGCGAATGTGTTACTCACTACGCCACCGTGGTGCCCTAAGCATTTTCTAAAAAATATATAATTTATTTTAATTTAATTATGT
The DNA here is from genome assembly GCA_903798035.1 of Danio albolineatus. NCBI lineage: Eukaryota > Metazoa > Chordata > Actinopteri > Cypriniformes > Danionidae > Danio > Danio albolineatus. The sequence continues at coordinate 693,162 of CAIGQQ010000641.1, forward strand.
ATAAAACTCAAACTATATAATATTTATATAAAGACCATATACATATTAAGACTATATAAAGCATATAAAAATATATATTAAGACTATGTAATATTTATATAAAGCCTGTAGAAATATATATTAAGACTATATAATATTTATTTAAAGCCTATATTGTCACGATCACCAGCGATCTCTCCTCTATCAGGGTTCACACACACAATTCCGTGAACTACAGATCAGCCAGTTTAAGAACTACAACTCCTGTCATGCAGCACACACACACACACACTCCTGTTCCATATCATGATTGATTGCATACACACCACCGGAGGACCGTCATGACTGATCACACACACAACAAAAGCAGCACACACACTCTCAGTCAATGCAGTAGTATTGTTCATCTGTTTGTGACTTTACAACGCGTTTCCTTTGTTCCAGTTTTCCGTGTTTTTTGACCTTAGCCTCAGTATTTGATAATCCTTGCCTGCCGCCAGCCTTTTGACCTTATGCCTGTTATAGACCACGATTTTTGATATTGCCCCATTTGATATTTGCTATACTGTTTTTTATATTAAAATCTGCACTTGGATCCTCGCCCCCGTTGTCATCATCACACACCAACGTTACATATATAAATATATTTTAACACTACATAATATTCATAAAGCCTATATAAATATATATTAAGACTATATAATATTTATATAAAGCCTGTATAAATATATATTACGACTATATAATATTTACATAAAGCCTATATAAATATATATTAACACTGCATAATATTTATAAAGCCTATATAAATATATATTAAGACTTTATAATATTTATATAAAGACTATATACATATTAAGACAATATAATATTATATAAAGCCTATATAAATAAATATTAAGACTATATAATATTTATATAAAGCCTATATACATATTAAGACTATATAATATTTATATAAAGACTGATATATTTAATCCATAATTTTATGGTTTATTTCCAGCAGCTGGGGGTGAAATTACAGAAATATACTCTAAAATAACGGATATTAAATGACAGAAATTTACCATAAATTTAAAAATAAGGAAACTTCTGTAATTTAATATCTGTTATTTTACAGTATATTTCTGTAATTTATCGGCCAGCTGTAATTATTCTGTAATTTAACGTCCAGTACCCCAGCTGCTGGAAATAAACCATAAAATTATGGATTTTTTTACAGTGTTTATATTTATATTAAGACTATTTTTTACTAATTAATAATATATATATATATTTTTTACAGATACACACAGATACACAAATTTAAAGAGAAGCACAAGTCAGCAGGAGACTGTAAAACACCAGCTTCTGCTTTAAACTGGACTGACTGGATATCTAATATTAAATATCTACTCTTCAAAAACACACAGACACATGTAAAAACACAGTTAAACACTCTAAATCTGCTGAAGCGCGTCGATCTGATATTATTGGGACATTGCTGACAGTGAACAGCTCCGCCAGAGTGCGTCTGAAGCTCATACGCAGGTTTATTTTACAGACTATAGCAGAAACACCACTGAGATCCTCCTGTATGGGCGCGCGTCTGTTATTAAACACTCACAGGACGTTCATTTGGACAACTATGAGGATATATTTAATATCTCACACAAAAATACTCACAGAGAGACTTTCACTACAGGCAGAGTTGGTGAATGACTGACGTGTGCTAGTGCAGACGCCATCATGAGGCTGTGTTTGTGCTGAGCTTGAAGTAATCGATCAGAGAACAGGAGAAAGAGCATTACTCTGATCATTTTAATACAGCACATTAATAATGACGTCCAAAAACTATAGTATAATATTGAGAGGTAGTTTTAAGCTATCTCGCAGCCCACCTGCTCACTGGTTGAGAATCCATGGTCTCCAGAACAAACCACTGTTATACAATGACTCGCCTAATTCCCCTAACTTTACCTAATTACCCTAGTAAAGCCTTTAAATGTGACTGTAAGCTGAATACTAGTGTCCTGAAGAACATCTAGTCTAATATTATGTGCTGTCATCATGGCAAAGAGAAAAGAAATCCGTGATTATCAGTGTTTCTTCTTTCCGTTCAGCAGAAAATGGGGGGCTAATACACAGCAGGGGGCTAATAATTCTGACCTCAACTGTATGTACACACTCTTGATTTACAGGCACAACAACTGAGAAGTAATGCTGCTGAATACCTTGCATCCCTCGCAGGCGTGAACGCCGTAATGAAACCCCGAAGCTTTGTCTCCACACACTCGACACTCGATGTTCAGCGAGGATGAAGACGGATCTTCAGGGGTTTTGGAGAACGAAGCGCTGTTCTCCGCAAACTGTGGAGGAGATTCGGGCTCAAGCTTGATGGAGTCTGAAAACACAGCAAACAGAATGACCATTACAGACTAAATCCTGACTGATTGCACACACACGGCCAGAGGATTGTCACTAAACAGACAACAAGACTAGAGTGTGTGTCTGTGCTGCTTCAATAGTCAGTGTAATCAGTCTTTGGCAATCCGTGTGTGTGCAATCAGTCAGGATCAGGAACATCTGTGTGTGTGTGTGTGTGGTGCATGACTGGGTTTTGTAGTCCATAAATCGGCAGATTTGTAGTTCGTGTGAATGTGGATGTGTTTTCCAGCAATCTATGGTGATCGTGACAGGTAGAAGGCCATGATGGGCAGAGGTCAGTGGGCCAGGGTTAAACCCCTTCTCTTTTTCAAAGGACATCCTGAGATTATTAATGACCACAGACAATTTAACACCCCCATCAATAGATACAGTATATTGATGGTACATTATACTGTATAATGTATATTGATGATACAGTATAAGTAAGGGATAATCAACGGCTTGCCGTGCGTTAAAGGATTTTAATGCCCGACGTGGAGGCAAAGGACCACAAGACGTGCAGCGAAGTGCATTAAAATCCTTTAACGCACGGCAAGCAGTTGATTATCCCGCTTATTCCATGGTCATTTGCCAAGGTAGGCCTATATTTAACTATATATAACTAGTTTTTCTCTTTGCTGGGCAATATTTGTCTGAATTTTTGTCCATTTTTAGATGTAAGATGTTCTAGTCCCTCCACTGAATCAGCTGTGACAGACTGACAGAGAGAGAGAGACAGAGAGAGAGAGAGAGCATCTGCGTGCTGAGGGAGGATCTGTATGTATATCTCTTAACATTAATACTGCGAAAGCTGGGCTACGATTTACATTTCATAATGAACATACAATATTATTATTATTATACTTATAAAAAGAACCATATCAATTAAATACGCTTAGGGAATAGGTATTATGAAGAGAAAGCAGCCAGAGCCTATTTCAGAAATCTCTGCTGGTAAATATGTGGGGAAATTTAGGAAAAGAAACACACATCAGGACAGGCAGGAGAACATTCTGCTTTATTTCTCTTCTTTACAACAATAGCAATCAGCCAAACACGCAGGATTAGTGTAATATTACATTATTTACGCTCATAGATTAATTATGAAACTTATCTCTGTGATCCGCCAATAAAATACACCTGAGAACAAGTAATAGGTTCAAATGTCCAGAGACTGAGCGTTAGATACAGCAAAGATTAATTATATATCCCGTTTAACAACAGAGATGCAGGAGATTAGACCCAGCGGTGTAGAACCGGAGATTCTCTGGCCGACATAAAGCTTCCCTCGGGGGGAGCCGTTCGCGGAGCTGCCGCTGACCGCCTGGAGCTTCCAACATTTTTAAAGACGCGCTTTTCTTACACACAAACTGCTGATTTGACTGTAAAATAACTACATTCTCGCTTGAAAAACTCTTAACACTTGATTTTGTGGCATAGTTGATGAGTATTTTCCTAATTTTGCAGATTTCCCGTCCGCCATTAACAGCCCTCATCAGTTTCATGCGCAGCACATGCGAGTTGCTATAGTAACTGTAAACGTTTGGGAGAAGCGCATTTATTTCCAACTGCGATCAAAACTGACTGGAACTACCTGTGCGCTTCAACCAAATATACAGACAATGGAATATAATACAATATACTGTATATTGTATTAACTAATATACAGTATAGAGTCCCCATCAATATACTAGGGTGTTAGGACCATAGACTGTAAAAAATATGGACATAGTATCCGTGACGTCACCCATAGGTTTCTAAAGAACCCAAAAGAAGCTACTAGTAGGCGTGGCCAACCGTCGCCATTTTGTTCGCGCGTCATCGCACCAACCAAGGCATACCAAACAAGGGCAAAGAGGCGGAGCGTGGGCGGAGCGCGAGCTGAGCTACAGGACGCATGCTGGCATTTAGCTAAGAGCTTTCTTATGGGAGAAACACATCATATTTCATTACCTGCGACTCGTTTGTGTTCTGAACACACGTGCTTGGTTGTACACTATATCAATAAAGTGTTTAGACTTTTAAATGCACTGCTGTAATACATCAAGCCACTTAACATCATTCTTATGACGTTTTTCAACAGGAAGAAAGTGCGGATTACATCCAAACACTTCAGATATAGTCTGTGTTAGTAAATGCAGGGCTATTGATGAAATCCAGGCAGAACACTGTATGACAACGCTTCAGATGATGATTTTATAGCCTACAGCTGATTAATCTGTCAGATTCTGGAGTGCATTAGAGTTCTGAAGAACATTATAAATCATAAATTATCCGAAATAAAGCAATTAGATTTATAGAGATGGTATAAGTATATAATTTCACTCACCTGGGAAACGGAGGCCACGTGAATGGTTTGTGAGCACAATTAAGTACACACAGCATGCCATATTATCTGATAATTGTAGGAAATAATTCCAAAAGGCGACTGACTGTGTAAAGCCAAATAAAACAACACAAAAACACGATGAATATGCCGAGATCAGCGGCTAATCAGCCGGAATCAGCTGAGGTGACGTGAGGGCGACCAGCGGGACTAGCTGTCACTCAAGTGGCCACGCCCTTAATTATGCAAACTTAATTTAGCTTAATATAAAGGAAACAGATGAGTTATAATAAATTCACCCCCCTCACAGTTGTCATGAAGGGTAATATCAGCTATATGAACCAGAGTCATTCTTTGTACCAGGCTGTAAACACCTTTTTTTCTGCTGTAAAGTTGGCCATTTCAACAGTGGGCTCATTGGAGATTTGCTCTATTATGGAGCAGGACTAGCGGAATTTCGATGAATTGCAGTTTTAGTTACTTCCGTATTGGCTTCCGGAGAGAGAGCGGGAGGTTGCCGCTTGGTTAGGACAGACACAGACCGCAGGTTGAGCGCCCCCTGCTGGCCTTACTAACAACACTTCCAACAGTAAGCTAGCTTTCCATTACATTGTGTCTGACAATGCGTCGCTGAGTGATGCAATCTCAGCTTGCATCATAAAGGCTGCATCCAGACACTATTGAGTGTGTGTGTGTGTGTGTGTGTGTGTGTGTGTGTGTGCTTACTGTGTATCTGCTGCTGCGCTCTGTAAGTGTTCTCCTCAGGGCTGTAGCTGCTGTGTTCTGGCCTGTAGATGGCGTCGTGTGTCCTGTAGTTCTCCTGTGTCCTGTAGCTGTACATGTGCGTCAGGTCCATCATGTGCGGGGTTGGGTCGTTCTGTGTTGGGTTGTTCTCGTAGTCGATGCCTGATATGCTGCTGTAGTCGAGCGTGGAGAAGGGCTTGATGTCCAGCGAGTGCGCGTCGTCCTCCAGCTCCTCCAGCTCCAGAGCGCTCAGGCCGAAGCCCACGGGCCAGCCAAACGTCTGCGTGTCCACCATATCTGCACGACGACCACACAGAGATGATCGATTAGAGCAACATTGAAACACACACACACACACGTAATAAAATACACAACTCCGACAACAAATTCACTGTTTTGTGTTTAATCCACTTATATTTGTAAAAACGATTAACCCTAGTAGGGTGGCTCAGTGGGTAGCACTGTCGCCTCACAGCAAGAAGGTCGCTAGTTCGAGTCTCGGCTGGGTCAGTTGGTGTTTCTGTGTGGAGTTTGCATGTTCTCC
>CAIGQQ010000641.1:701392-719103 GCA_903798035.1 Danio albolineatus
TAATAATAATAATAATAATAATAATAATAATAATAATAATAATAATAATAATAATAATAAATGCACCCTGTAAAAAAAATGATGGGACGTTTTAACCCAATGCTGGGTCAAATGTGGACAAACCCAAAACTGGGTGAATTTTTTCACCCAAAAATGAATATTTACTCACTATCTACTCTCTCTCAAGTGGTTTTAAACCTTCACGAGCTTCTTCCGGTAAACACTGAAGTAGATATTTTGAAGAATGCTGAACACCAGTAACCATCGACTTCCATAATATTTGATTTTCCTACTATGGAAGTCAACAGTATCAGAATATTTGTCAGGATATCATCTTTTATGTTCGACAAAAAGAAAGAAAACTCTTAAAGGGTTGAATTATGCGACTAAATGATGATGGATTGTCCTTTTTAGTATGAACTATCCCTTTAAATGTAAAGTTTCAGTTGTGTTTGACCATATTTGACCCAGCATTGAGTTAAAACAGCCTGGTAGTTTTAAAGTGCAAATGATCTCGCATCTCCATTCATGCCGCAGCATCTCATCGCCATCCGCATTCTGACGTTCGAGTGTTTTCAGGTTCCCCTTTCGACTAAACTCAGATGCCAGGCTAATTCAGAGGTGTGTTCACACGTTCAGACGAGCGTCATTTACACCCGAGCCAAGCGTCTGAAGTGTCGAGTCTTCATTTGAGGCCCTTTGGACAGATTTTCACTGTCTATATTTAAACATCGATGAAAATCAAGGCTTTTGTACATGTTTAGACCCTTCACACACACACACTCATATGTGTTGGCTACAGTACCACCATCATGAAAAGTATTAATACACAAGTACAAACTCAAATAATGACGTTTGCTGCGCTGTGAAACGTGTTGATGGACCGGTTCCGTATTTTGTGATTCACAAGTGTTGTGTGTTTATTTGCGCTGGTGAATTGCATTATGGGATGTTGAAACTCTGCAGTTGACATTTTAGTGTTTTGAAATAATAATATAATCTATAATTAATTATATTGTACAACCTGGGCATCACGGTGGCGCAGTGGGTAGCACAATCGTCTCATAGCAGGAAGGTCACTAGTTTGAGTCTCGGCTGGGTCAGTTGGTGTTTCTGTGTGGAGTCTGCATGTTCTCCCCGTGTTGGTGTGGGTTTCCTCCGGGTGCTCCGGTTTCCCCAACAAGTCCAAAGACATGTGGTACAGGTGAATTGGGTAAGCTAAATTGTCTGTAGTGTATGAGTGTGTGTGTGTGAATGAGTGTGTATGGATGTTTCCCAGAGATGGGTTGCAGCTGGAAGGACATCCGTGGTGTAAAACAAATGCTGGATAAGTTGGCGGGTTATTCCACTGTGGCAACCCCGGATTAATAAAGGGACTAAACTGAAAAGAAAAGGAATGAATGAATATATTTTATTTATTTATTTGTTTATTTGTTTATTTATTTATTTATTTATTTATTTGTTTATTTATTTATTCGTTCGTTCTTTCATTTGTTTATTTATTTATTTATTTATTTATTTATTTATTTATTTATTTATTTATTTATTTATTTATTTATTTATTTATTTATACATTTATTTATTTATTTATTATTTTATTTGTTTGTTTGTTTGTTTGTTGTTGTTGTCATTATGTTTCTCCAAATACTTGTAATTTTAGACTGAAGTAACTGACAGCTAGTAAACTATTCTATTTATTAATAATGTGACTTTTATTGACATTTTAGTGGTTTGAAATAATAAAATGTCTAATTAATTATATTATACAACCCAGACAACACTTCAATTTTTTTCACTTGTTCAACCTATTTAAAATGATTTAAGATTTTTTGGAACAAAGTAATTTTTTTATGTTCGATCTAGATAAATTTGTTAAAAGTGTTCAGTTAACCTAATCGATTTTTTTTCTTTACATTAATTTTATTGTTTAGATAGGATTGCAAAGATGTACTGTTCATTTGATATTAGGCCTTTAATTGTCATTCATACAGGATTTATAAAGCATGAATAGTCCTTTAGACCAGGTCTCAAAACTGGATGGAGTTGAGTTACTAAAGCATTTATTAACATACATAGTAACCGTTAATATATGCCAGAATAACTCCATATATAAATGTTGATTTTAATCGTTTATTAATCGTTTAAAAACTGGTAAAAATTGCTTTGTAAATAATGCGGAAATTTAGTCATGAAAAGTAACAAATGATGAAAGTACAATTATTAAGCACATTATAAATGTACTTATAAGTCAACAATAGAGCATTTGTAGCTGCAGGTATAAACTGCTTACTAACGTTTATTAATGTAGAGTTAATCATTAACAGATGATGAATTCACTATTTGCTAATGCTTAATAGATGATTCATAGCGTGTAGTTATTATAAAGTGTTACCGGAAATTTTAATAAGAAATATTATTTAAAAAAGTCCTTGCTCTGTTAAACATCACTCAAAAGATATTTGAAGGAGAATTAAAACATCACAGGAGGACGAATAATCTTGTGTTCAGCAGTGTGTGTGTGTATACAGACAGGATGCACTAATGTAAATCAGCTTCCACATTTAACAACACTGTAAAAATCTTTGCTTCAGTCCATGCGTGACTGTTAAGTGACAGAAGATTTAAGTGAAAAACAGATTTCCGGTATTTCATTTCGTGCCGTACGGCAGTAAACCTGATGTATGAGCAGCACAAACACATCCGTCTCAATAGCAGGCCAATCCCTCACATGTAGGCGTTCAATTACACTGTTTGTACAGTCACCTGCTGTAAAGGCCACGCTTTAGTCAGCCATTCATGCCTTATGAAATCTCTGAAATACCCAAACGGTTATAATTCAGACTTGTTTAAGTGAGTCTCGTGTGCTAAATATAAAACACATACTCAGAGCTGCCACCGAGAAAAGATGCACTATCAAGCAACGGTGCATTAGCTAATGTGTTTACTAACATGAACAAACTATTAGTAATACTTGTGTTACAGTATTTATTCATGTTAGTTAATGTTAAATAAGGTTAGTTATCTCACGATGTATTAACTAATGTGAACAAGCCAAGTGTGGATGTTAATAATGCATTAGTTAATGTTGAGCTATGATCAGGCCCACACGGAATCTGCGCGCGCAGAATTTCGCAGATTTCGCAGATTTTTAGCCCAGCATTGATTCTGTTTATTTACTTGTGTAAATGTGTGTAAATTTATATTTATTCAGTTTTTAAATTAATTTCAGTAAAAATATTGACTAATATGAAAAAATTCATATGATTTATTTACAATTTAGTCTGTACAGTAACGTTTTCTGTCTTTTTGTAGAGATTTTATTCGAGAGACTTGCTTTGTTTACCAAATAAAGTGGATCTAATTGGATTCGCATTGTAAACATTAAATAAAAGTTAAAAAGATATTACTTTTTATTTTATATATACATTTTTTTGTTATGATGTTCCTAAAATAATTCTGCATAAATCCGCAGATTTTTAAGAAAATACTCCGCAGAAATAGCAAAAAATGTCCGCAGATTCCGTCTGGCCCTAGCCATGATTAATAAATGCTGTGCAAGAGTATTCATACTTAATGTTAGTAAATACATGAACTAATGAACCATCAGTGCTACCGAAGATGCTAGCTGATAACAAACCACAGCAAAATATGCACAAACTCAATGCCCGAATAAGTGATATTATAAACCGCTGGAGAGATCTTCATCAGTTCTTTCTCTCGCAGAAAGCACTCTTTCAGAGATAAAACCACAGATTAAGCAGCTCTGGTCTTGTCTGGAGACACAAAAGGGCTCGAATGTAAAGTTTTCACACCCAAAAATCTTTCACCGTCAGACTGGAACGGCAGCTTTGACTCACACGACGGCGAAGGGGACGACATCATACAGACTCGAGTTATGCAGAGCTCCGCTTTCAGGGAAATACATCTGGAGCGTTTCCCAATGATTTCCCAAAATACCAGCATCCTTTATTACTCGCGTCCGATAGGAATGCGATCGACCCAACGGTAACCCCGCGGCTGATTGTGTTGGGTCAGGGGGGAGAGCGGCCCTTTTAAATAGTGAGCTCTAGAAATGTCTATTCTTAGTAAAGGCAAAGTTTCCGCTCATAGCATGCCCGTTCTCAATCGTGGTAAACATCATTTGCTCCAGTTGGCAGCAGATTTCATACACTTAAAAAAAAATGCTGGGTTGTTGTAACCCAATGTTAGTCAAATATGGACAAACCCAACTGTTGGGTTGAAAAGTATAATGCTTCGTTGTCGAAACAAGTACTGAAAAATCAAGTAAAAGTACTATTACCTGCCAATAGAAATGTAGATGGTATAATAGCATCTGCATAAAACACTACTCACTGTAAAAAATAAAAAGTTGAGTTAAATTTTCGGTTTACTCAACATCAGTGGTTGAAGTCGTGCCAATTCATTTTATTAAGTTAACTGAAATGGCTGGTTTAATCCCTTGAAAACCAGATGATTTTTTGTTATAGGCCTATAGTACTTAAAGTCTGGCAATGTCAGAAATTATATTCAAAACAGACAAACAGTAATGCGCTACATGTGTCACGATCACCAGCGATCTTCACAGTCAAAGATCGCTGGTTCACACACACACTTCTGTGAACTACAGATCGGGTAAAGAACTACAACTCCAGTCATGCAGCGCACACACACACACTCCTGCTCAACACAGGCTCATTGTGAAAACGTAGTCCCGAATACGTTTCTGGAGACCGCACATTACGTGGTCAGTGGTACGTACGGCTGCGTTTCGTTTTTTTAAATGAACGCTACGGGGCGGTGTGACGCCGTTTCTTCTCGCGCTTACTGGCCGACCGCCTCGTGTGGACGACTTTACCGCTGCAACCAGTTTGTCCCGTTAGCTCGCCGTGTTCGTTGGCGGACTCGAGACGCGGAGAGGAGTTGACCACCACCATGACGACGCAGGGGTTCGAGTCCGGCAAGGAGCGGTTCCAGAAAGCAGGTAAGACAAACAAAGAATCCATATAATGAAGTAAACCAGTAAACAACAGGGTGAGAACGCGGTGAAAATGTGGTAAAAATGAGACGAGGGGCTTTTGCTTTATTCTGGATTGCTTTTTTGAAAGCTGTTGGTTGGGTTTAGGGAAGTGTGTGGCTGGGTGGGTGTGTGGGTCAATCGATAAGATTTTGGTTGGGTTTAGGGAAGGAGGAGGGTGGGTCAGTCCGATCGGATGGTCAGTCAGTCGTTCAGTCAGCCAAAAACGGTCGGCCGACAGCGGCCTCTGGTGGGTGTACGCGAGAACGGCAGGCGTAAACGACACTCGCGAGAGACATTTGAGATCTAAAAAAAAAGCGTCCGCAGCGGCCTCTCGTGGACTCGCCAAAGCAAAAAGTGCAAAAAGACGTACCCGACGGGACGTATTCCGCGGCCTCCAGAAACGGACTCGGGACTACGTTCTCAGAATGAGCCTGGGTTGCTCCTGCTCCATATCACAACTGATTGCATACACACCACCTGAGGACTGTCAAGACTGATTACACTCACTACAAAAGCAGCACATACACGCTCAGTTGTTGCTGAGTATTGTTCCTCTGTTTGTGACTTACAACGCGTTTCCTTTGTTACAGTTTTCCGTGTTTTTTGACCATAGCCTTGCTTTCTGTTATCCTTGCCTGCCGCCAGCCTTATTGACCTTCCGCCTGTTTTTTGACTACGATTTTTGATTACCTGTATCTGTTTGCCACTGATGACTATACCTTTTTTACATTAAACTGCAATTGGATCCTCACACCGTTGTCGTTGTCACTCCGCCGTAACAGCATGACATTGTCTACTCAAATACACTTAATTTTACTAACGTGAACGCTCCACATTTCTTTATAAATGTGCTCACGTACATTTCGCTATATTCCCTTCCAGTTTAACAAGCGAATTAATGTTAAACAGTCCTTCAAATGAAGCGAACCTCCCAAAACGCTAAAGAAGAGACTGAGCTTGTCAGAAATGATCCCCACATGACGTAAATTACTTTTTTGGGAGCATAACATTACATTTTACTTTAGATTTGCATGATTTTAGGTTAATTTAAACACTAAATCTAAAACAAAGCTTCCCTGAATCAAGCGATGGCAGCTGCTGATGATGAGTAAACGCTCCAGTGAACAACTCAAAATGTAAAGTCTCCTCAACTCTATTTATTTATTTTCATTGAACAAACCAGTTCTAAACATTCCGTTATATCGATTTTAAAAGTAAACTCAAGACTTTGCTTTTAAATATGTCCACCCAACTTACAACTTTGAATCAAGTTTGTAAGTTGGATTTTTTACAGTGTATCAGTGGAAATGAGTGAAAGTGACTCGCATCGTACCCTGCTGATCAAACATGAAGCGATCTATTTTAAAGATCTACGCACAAAGTCTAAAGCGCATGTTGTAAAGGCATTAAACAAACGAATAACCATCCATAATCCATACTATTGTGTCAGAGGACTAAATGTGTTCGATGCTTTAAAGTTATACAAAGTTCAACTTAATATTTTGAGTTGAGATCACTAGAAAAGTTCAATTGATTGAACTACAAAAATTAAGGTAGCAAGAATGTTTTTTTTACAGTGTAGGGCAATATTGTACGTCAGTTGATTTTGGAGCAAATAACCCATCAATATAATTAACCCAACAACATAATCAACACAGCATTTTTGGAGTGTGTGATTTGACTGACGAGGACAAAGAAGCATAAGGAAGCACTGCATGTCAACAGATTTCAGAGAAAATAACCCAGCAACTTAATCAACCCAGCATTCTGAACCAAAAAAACCAATCCAGTATTCTTAGAGAGATTATGCATAGTTGTAAAACACAGTGACCCAGCATGCTGAACACCAGCGTTTGGGTTAAAATAATAACCAGACAGTCCAACCCTATCAGGCTTGTGGTTTCAACCAGAATATATCAGGGTTTGCAACCGCTTGAGTCAGAGCTGACGGAGATTCTGACAATGCTGCACTCAACAAGCGACAAAAACAAAAACGCTGGGTTGTTGCATGCCAATGTTGGGTCAGATATAGACAAACACAACCACTGGTTTAAAATAATGTCCTTCATGGATGCATTAATGTTGGTTTCAGCTCTCCATCGCTGCAGATCTGAAATGCTGCTGATTGTGAAAGGCCTCAGCCCTACACAGTGCTTCAGTATTATTATTCTTCTATTACAAGTGTTTGCTTGACCCAGCACTGACTAAAATAAACATTTATTGTTAAAATGAACAAACCCAACATTGCTTTAATTTTTTCTTTTGAATTTAAATGACACTTTTTAACCCAACAGTTGGATTTGTCCATATTTGGCCCAACATTTTTTTCTGAGTGCTGTGGTGTAACGTAACAAATACTCAAATTACTGTGGTTATGTCAGGTTCTGTGTTGTTCCATGTGCAATATTTACTCAACACTGTTTTTTTCTCAATAACCCAACTTGTGATGTTTTAACCCAGTATTGTTTAGAGCAGAGATGCTCAAATTAAGGCCCGCGTAAGCCCATTGTAAGCTTTGATTTGGCCCACCATCCCATCTGAGAGGAGAGTGAGAATGATGGAGAGGGTTGGCGAATGCCTGTAACACAGAGATCGTCATCTCTAATTTGACGTAACCTTTATTTTTTTTCCCGTAACCTCTTTTGGTTTATGGCTGAGCTACAAAAACACAAACTGAAATTAAATGCTTTGACTAAATGTGAATGAATCTGATTTTTAAAAATGTAAATACAGTCATTCGAATCATTCACTTTCAGTCTACAAATCTGTCAACATTTGGACTACAAATCCTGTCACGTACCACACACTCACACCTGTTCCAGTTTTCTGCTGATTGCTAACACACACAGCTGAAGCTGTTCAGAGCTGATAACATGGACTAAAAGCACCACACACAGTCTTTATATTTTGAACATTACGACACGTTGCCTTTGCTGTGTTTTACTCTTGCTTTGTTCAGTTTGTTTACGTTGCTTGCTGCCTGTACTGACCATTCGCCTGTTGTAAATACAGTCATTCGACAGACGGAGGACTACACAGAAGACATTGGCGAGCAAATCAAGGCAAAAACTAGTGTAACTGTGTTCTAAATGTTTTGTTTTTACTGTGATACATTCATTATACAATGTAAAAGATACTGTATTAGCTAATATAAAGCAATGTTTTCTTGTAATTTTTAAATATTAATAAATAAATTAAATGGGATGGGCATCATGGAGGCGCAGTGGGTAATACGATCGCACTCACAGCAAGAAGGTCGCTGGTTCGAGTCCCAGCTGGGTCAGTTGGTGTTTCTGTGTGGAGTTTACATGTTCTCTCCGTGTTGGTGTGGGTTTCCTCCGGGTGCTCCGGTTTCCCCCACAGTCTATAGGTGAATTGGGTGAGCTAAATTGTCTGTAGTGTGTATGGGTGTTTCCCAGTGATGGGTTGCAGCTGGAAGGGCATCCGCTGCGTAAAACATATGCTGGATAAGTTGGCGGTTCATTCCATTGTAGTGACCCCCGATAAATAAAGGAACTAAGCCGGAAAGAAAATGAATGAATAAACGAATGAATGAATGAATGAATGAGAGAAATGAATGAATGAATGAATGAATGAAATTAAATGGGAAATTACCCATGGTAAATATATTTACCTTCGGCCATACAGCACTGCAGACTAATACACGTGTGCAAAGACATTTTTTACAACTTTTCCAGCTTAAAAGTTGTTGGAGGAAAGATCAAGATCCCATAATGTAACTCAAAGACAGAAATAAACAGGTAAAAATAAAAGTATAAAAATCTGAATCACAAATTATGGAAACCTGCTAGCTCACGTAGACCTTTCCCAGTTGTTGATCAGCAGATTCCTCATTATGTAACTGGCAGAAATGAATGTGAGTTTTTCGTTTCATTGGATCAAACTGTTTGCACCGGCATGACGTGCGAGCAGAACATAACAATACATGACAAATTGTCAAGTTAATGCTCTGTATCTTAACAAAAGACAACAAACAGCACGTCAGCCAACCCCTAATGGACTGATTTTTCAGCGCCGCGTCCTCAAACCAAGTCTGATCTTGCAGTGAAGTTGAGTCAAAACTAAAATCTAAAGAGCGAGATTAAGAGCTGCTGACAATATAAAGATTCACATCTCACTGAGTCCTGAAGAGGAACGCAAAAAAAATTCAATATATCACTGCAAGTGTCTGAAAAATCATAATCAATTCAACTTTATCTGTGTAGGATTTTCTCATCGCAGCTCCATACGGACTAAAATAATTGTTTTTTTTATACACCAGTAAATACGGTGTATTAACCACACTGGAATGAAGGGAATTTACTTCCTATAATTTGTAACAGCTCATTAGAAACCTGAACGTATGAAGCACACGTGTTTGGCTATAAAAAACAAGACATACATTTTACTCTCACACTCTCTTTAGGTTTGTCAACAGGCAAACTTTACACTCATCGACAAAAAAAACAGCTCCAAAAGTGAAAGGCAAAAAATAATAATATTAAAATTCATTTTTGTAAAACTATGCATTAATTTCCTCATGATCACCAGCGATCCAGGCTTGTAGATCGCTGGGAATCACTCACTTACACTCTACAAATCTGTCAACATTTGGACTACAAATCCTGTCACGCACCACACACTCACACCTGTTCCAGTTTTCTTCTGATTGCTAACACGCACAGCTGAAGCTGTTCAGAACTGATTACATAGACTAAAAGCAGCACACACACACCAGTTGCCGAGTCTTTATATTGTGAACATTACGGCACGTTGCCTTTGCCGTGTTTCACCCTTGCTTTGTTCAGTTTGTGTATGTTGCTTGCTGCCTGTACTGACCATTCGCCTGTTCATTGACCACGACTTTTTTTATTTTGATGTTATTGTAGTTTATATTTGTCCTCCTCATTCAAGCTTTGGCAATATTGTATCATTTACATTCATGCTAATAAAACACTTCTGAATCGAATTGAATATAAAGAGAAGTGTTGTGTGATCAGTGCAATGAGCTGAGCTGAATACAGTATATACGCGTGTCAAACTGAGGTTTCTCAGACACTGAGCAGTGATTTTACAGACTGATGTTAGAAAATCATGCAAAAGCAGCCTGTTCTGTGAAACGCTCTCCACAGGGACGCGATTGCAACAGGACCACGATGTTTTTCACTGATATTTCCTAAGAACATCAAATAAACGCCAAGTCAGAGAAGAATGAGGACAGCACACTTTCACACGCATCTGACACACACCAGCAGTGTCCAGCAGAAACACAGGCCTGCAATAACGCTGAGGTTTAGAGTGATTATTGACACCCTTAAGATTTACTCTTTTTAGAACACAGCACTGCAAACCTAACAACAATTAAGTTAGTTAAGCCCTTTTGAGGGATGCTATTATGGATAAATATCTTTTATAAGGGGTTTAAACTCAGTGGTCAGCAGTGTGTGAGTATCTCCAGCAGCTTCTAATGATGAACATGAGCTAATTGTGTTTGTTCTAATCAGACTTGATGGAGAAACACTGTGATTGACATTCTCCCTTTGTACGTGTCATCAGAGAGGGAAAGCTCCGCCCACTAGTTTCCCTCATTAGCATAAACAACAGCCCTGAGTGAGAAGCAGCCGTCTGTCCATTAGCCATTAGAGTGTTTGAGCTGCTGAAGATAATGTCAGCATAGATTAAGAGGATTATAGATGTGGAGTTTTAGATGAACAGCGACAGGAGTCTCCATAGACTGACAGAAGCATGAAGCACACACTGACACTGAAGCACACACACACACCTGACCAGCACTGACGACACACACACTGCTGGTTTACATCTGCCGCTATGGTGATGGAGAGCCATCTGTAGCTCCGCCCTCTTCTGTTAAGAGCACAGTCTCATTTGAATTTAAAGCGACAGTCACCAAAACACCACATTTAGGATCAAAACCTGAAAGGATCAGTTTCAGAGAGCTGGAGAACATCATCTGTGTGTTATTCTCAGCTCACACTGAAACACACACACTCTACAAAGGCATAATAGGTCCCCTTTAAATTGCACTTTAAGATGAACACTAGTATCTTGCTAATTAACTAGTAACATATGATGTAAAACAGCATATTTTATAAATGAATGAATGAATAAATTAATAAATGAATGAATGAATGAATGAATAACTGAATAAATGAATGAATGAATAAATGAATAAATGAATGAATGAATGAATGAACGAATAAATGAATGAATGAATGAATGAATAAATGAATGAATGAATGAATGAATAAATGAATGAATGAATGAATGAATGAAAATGAATAAATGAATGAATGAATAAATTAATAAATGAATGAATTAATGAATGAATAAATGAGTAAATGAATAAATAAATGAATGAATGAATAAATTAATGAATGAATAAATGAATGAATTAATTAATGAATGAATAAATGAATAAATGAATGGATGAATGAATAAATGAATCAATAAATGAATGAATGAATAAATAAATGAATGAATAAATGAAATGAATGAATGAATAAATGAATGAATAAATGAATGAATGAATGAATGAATGAATAAATGAATGAATGAATAAATTAATAAATGAATGAATTAATGAATGAATAAATGAGTAAATGAATAAATAAATGAATGAATGAATGAATTAATGAATGAATAAATGAATGAATTAATTAATGAATGAATAAATGAATAAATGAATGGATGAATGAATAAATGAATCAATAAATGAATGAATGAATAAATGAATGAATGAATAAATGAAATGAATGGATGAATGAATGAATGAATAAATGAATGGATGAATGAATGAATGAATAAATATATGAATGAATGAATAAATAAATAAATGAATGAATAAATGAATGAATAAATGAATGAATGAATAAATGAACAAATGAATGAATAAATGAATGGATGGATGAATGAATGAATGAATAAATGAATGGATGAATGAATGAATGAATGAATGAATAAATGAATAAATATATGAATGAATGAATGAATGAATAAATAAATAAATGAATGAATAAATGAAATGAATGAACAAATAAATGAATGAATGAATAAATGAACGAATGAATGAATAAAGTTGTCCCTTTAAAGGCAGCGGGTTTACTCACTTTTTAAATTAATTTAAATAATCCCTCTTCACAATGTTTATTTGTGTGTTTGTGTTGCACTCGAGGTCAACAGAAGCTGACAGAAGAGATGAACTGTTGTCTCTCCGCTAACTGAAACTCCTGTAGAGTTTTGCAGCATGTTTGAGAAAAGCGTTACAGGTCTCTGAGAAAGTCTGAGTTCTGTCTCTTTATCAGATGTTGAGAAATGTTATCGTTCACAGAATCGCCATTGGGAATCTTTCAAGGAAGCAGAAGTTGTTGTGTGTGTGTGTGTGTGTGTGTGTGTGTGTGTGTGTGTGTGTGTGTAAGTGAATGTGGACCAGCAGGTTCTTCTAGTAATTTTTTACCACTGATTGCGGCTACACGTGACTTAAAAACTGAGTTGAACTTTCAACTTTCCAGGCTTTCCTCTAAAATTGTACAATTTTTTTCAAAATATTTCCCAAGATTTTCCAACACATTTAAAAAAAAAGATTTTTAATAACTGATTTCTTTGGTCTTTGTTATGATGGTTTTGAAGTTTGGTACATGACAGTTTTTTACATGAATTCATTCATTCATTTATTCGTTCATGCTCTTAGTCCCTTTATTAATCAGGGGTCGCCAAAGCTGCAACCCATTACTGGGAAACACCCATACACACTCATTCACACTCGTATACTAGGGCCAGTTTAGCAAATACTTTGACTATGATTCTGGATTGCCTGTACACATCTGTTTGCACCTGTGTTGACCACTGCTTACCTGACCTTGCTAATAAACCTGCGTTGGGATCCGCACCTCCGTTGTCAGTGTTACAGAATCTTTAATCATTATTTACATGATGTACACACATTTTCAGAGCTGCACAGAGTAGATACCACAAACACACAGATGCACACACACACACACGTTTGTTTTTGTGAAAAGTGGGTACATTACATAGGTTTCTATTCATTTTATACTGTCCAAAGCGTATATCATATTGCCCTCACCCCACCCCACCCCTAAACCCCCCTCACAGGAGGCTGTGTGCAGCTTTACTCTCTGATCAAACTCATTCTGTGGGGTTTAGAGGCTTTTGGAGAAATGAGGACGTCACCAATGTCCTCATATTTCACCTCCTTCTGGAATACCTGTGTCATACCTGTGTCATTATACAGATTTGTGTCCTGTCACAAACACACACACACACACAATCACAAACACACAGACGCACACACACAATACACAGACAAACACAGACAGCCACGGACACACACAGACACACATACAATTAAACACACACATGCTCACCAGCACACACACAATACACACAATGAAACATACACATGTATCTACAGAGCCGCATACAGACACTACACACTCACACTCAGTACACAGCGACACACAGTACACCCACACCCACCCACACACACACACTGCTCGACCTCTCGCTCTGAGTGTAGTCAGTGCTCTGCGCTCTCCCACTCGGCTGCTCCTGATGTTACTCAGCTCAGTTTCTCCTCTGATCAGCGATCTGCATAAATCCCTGCTGGAGAGCCTGATTTACTCCTCTGACGTCTCTCACATGAGCTCACGGGGGAATTCAGCTCGTCTGATCAGCAAAATAAACTCATTTCACAGCAAAAACAGCATTATCTCCCTCAGCCCACTGACAGATCATTCAGCTCGTTTGAAATAAATACTATTTAATGCTATTTAAAGGGCACCTATGGGGAAAATCATCTTTTGAAAAACAGTTTGGACAGAGCTGTGTGTACTGTAGTGTGTTCACAGTCATACTGAGCTGATAGAAACACAATAAGTCTCTTTTTTTAAATCTCCTGATGTTAAAATAAGATCCACATCCCTCCATTTTGAGACCGAAAGCAACTTGACGTAGGAGTGCGGTTTCCCCACCCACTGATTTGATTGACAGCACGCATTAACATGTCTCCGTAGTAACGTGTATAATCATATCAACAAGACAGGACGTGCGCAAAGCAACTGGGATAAAAAGATCTGTTCAGCGCTCTGTGATCATCAGTCATCATCAGATGTGATCGAGAATGCTTGTGAGCAATGTTTGTAACGAATTACAGCGATTTTACTTCATCAGCACAGCTGCATGTCCGCGCAATTATAAAAGAAGATGCTTCAATCCCGGTTTGTGGACGTTAAATCAGGTTTATATAACGGATATCCATACAGCAGTGGATACTAATGTGTATCCTGTCTTATTTGCAGTGCAAAGTTAAGCACGCGGTGTGTGTGTGTGTGTGTGTATGTACGTGAAATTGGTAATGACACTGTGTGTGACTCATCGTTGCAGAAAGGCTTGAATTAACTCCACAACAAATACATCAAATAATCATTGGGGACGTTTTTACTGTGGTATTTCTCACAGACGTTAGGTGAGATCTGCTTCCTTCATGTCTGTCACTGTGCAGTGCTGCCAACTATTTTCAATGAAAAGGCGCTAAGCTCTGCTCACAAAGTCGCTAAATGTCACTAGATTACGTCATATGTCAATTTGCATAATACTGACGTCATCACGTCCAGCAGTATTTGTTTAACAGCATATGGTTAATAGCAGAGTATTTGCACTACGCTTTATATATGCATGCCAATTTAAATGTATTCAGAATTTCAGTTCAGATGTATAACGAATTTCAGGTAATCTCCCTGACATAATAAACTCACACAAGTTCCATAAAAGATCCCCAAAATCTCTCTGATTGTGAATAAGAACAGAATGAACGGCCAAATTAAATTGTTAAATTTAAAACAATGGAGGAGCAGATTGGCTTGACTGAAACGTTACAAGGAAAATACCTCACGGTTGTGGTGCTAAATCGTTTGCAGTCGAGGAATGATCTGTTCTCGGACAGCAGGTCTGAGAGACTGACTGCCGTATACGAGGGTTGGGCTGCCTGTGAGTGCTCTGAGACGGGGGAGGGGCTGATGGCGTCACCCGCCGCTCGTTGAGAAGGGTAGGAACGGTACAGTACAGACACATGACAGTCTCTAAAAATCTCCAGTAACACACAAAAAAGTCACTAGATTTGTTGCTAGCTGCTTTTTTTGAAAATGTGTCGCTATAAGGGATCTGAAAAGTCGCTAAGTTGGCAACACTGTCACTGTGCTGATTATCTGATGTAGCCGAGGTGGAGACAGAGGCACGCTCTGACAGGCACATGGTAAACGGTGGGTGGGGAGAACTAGCATTAAAGGCACAGGCCACAACAACAGCTACAGTGTGCTCAGAGCAGAAAATCCAACATTCAGAAAGGTCCAATTAATAATCTGACGGGTGTTTGAGCTAAAACTTTACAGACACATTCTGGAGACACAATGACTCTTGAAAAAGGGGTAAAATAGGTGCCCTCAAAGAATTTGTAGAAATTTGGACTAGAAACAAGACAAAAACTCAAAGTAAGAGAAACAATTAGGGCAGATTATTTAGCTTGTTTTACGGAAAAACTCACGTAATTCAGATTTAATCATTCTTAATATTTTTACTAGCAGAATAATATCTTATTTAAGCTAAAAACAAGACAAAAACTCAAAATAAGATGGAGATTATTTAGCTTGATTTAAGAAAAAAAACAACTTAAAACAAGGCAATATTTTTAATAGTCTACAAAATGCTTCTTGATTTATTAAACTTAAGATATTTGGACTACATAGTAAAACTGTTGGCGGTTCGTGCCACTGTGGCGACCCCAGATTAATAAAGGGACTAAGCCGAAAAGAAAATGAATGCATGAATGAATGTAAAATTGTTAATGGTGTTTACGCACACAGACTTTTAATTTCAGCCAGCCAACCTCAGCGCTTCTGCTGAACCGTCTTTCTATTATAAAACTGCCATGTTTGAGGTCTGATATCTTTAAAAATCAGCGATCTTCACTGCCTGATTGATATACGATATAAAGAGGGTCTCAGACCAGACACGAAGCCCTGCATTAAATGACATTTTCCCCTGTTATGTCTTTAAAATATGAACATTTATTTAACTCCAGTATTTTCAATGGAGTTTCTGCGCTCGCTGCTGATCCTGACGGCACTTGTGGTTACACGAGTACGTCTTTCATCTCAATTTACAATTGAATAACTAAATGAATGCTGAAGTCTACTCAACTGATTGTATTGTGATTACACCATCGATGCTGTAAAAGGAAACTCATGAAATTGAAAATAGTCACGTTAAGCTTTCACCGGAGGTTTATCACTGGCTGAAAAACACCACCTGTGCATATAGCCCATTAAGAGTGCACGTGTTTCTGTATTTTATATTTATTTTCAATAGTGATTTGCATTATGATAGGCAGATCTCTGCTGAAATAACAATATATAGGAACTAATAGAGAGAAATAAGTCTATAAAATAAATGAGAATGTGCTGCAACCTATTACAAGGTTTCTGTAGCGTACTATACAACACCAACACAGACAATACAGCACTGCAGACTATTACACGTGTGCAGAAAACAATATCAAGGTCCCATAATGCAATTCAAAAGCAGAAATTCAGATAAAAATAAAAACTTAAATCGCCAAACGAGATAAATTGCTAATTATCGTTATCTTTACAGCGCAAAACCAGACTGGAACCCATTTGTTTTGCGCAGGGTGGGCTATACGCAGCTATTTACTTATGAAATCCTTTTAATGAACTCAACACTTTGGTTTGATGGTCTCCCAGAGACAGTCACAAGTTTCAATTCACGTTTCTAAAAGCAACACAGCCTCGTCAGCCGGAAGAGAACGCATTAAAGCAGTAGATGGTGTAAAATCTCCATCTCACCGTGAGCGCGGAGTCGGTCCTGAGCGATCCGCAGCTCCACACGCCTGAACTTTTGACTCGAGCCGCCGGGCGAACGAGTGGCTATTTCTGCGGTTTAAGTGAATTGAACAGGAACTGAAGCTGTGTTTTTAGAGGGGGGGCCGGTTTTGACACTTGCCGGCCTGAGCAGAAGCAGACAGTGAAGCATCATGTGGTCCTGCTATGAGGTGTAAGCCGGCCAGATGACTTCCTGTTGCTTCATTTTTCACTCCGAATCTGCTGGTTCCACTTCTCTCATAGAAGAGCTGATAATAAACACACACACACACTAATGCTCACGTGTCGTCTGATGCTAACTGCAAAAAAAACAACTATTAGACCAACTGGAAAAAGTGGTTATTTACTTATAAAAAGAGAGTAAACCCGCTGAAAAAGTGAGTAAAGCGACAAGTTGACTTTACTTTACCGTGTTCTCAGTTTCTCTGGCTCTTATTTATTTCTAATGGCTCTTTAAAGCACTTTACTGCTTGGTGTACACTACCTGACAGAAGTCTTGTGGTGGATCCCAGTTATAAGAGCAACGAATAATAACTTGACTTCTAGTTGATCATGTGTTAAAGTGGCAGAAGGTCAATATTTCCGATTATTCATCTGTTGATCTGCATCCCAATCATCACTAAAACTGCACTGGAACCCACATGGACTGTTATTCTCACAGAAATCAGTCAAGTTTGGTGAAGGAGACATCATGGTTTGGGGTTACATTCAGTAGGGGGCGTGCGAGAGATCTGCAACATCAACAGCCTGAGGTATCAAGA
>CAIGQQ010000641.1:729103-739383 GCA_903798035.1 Danio albolineatus
AATAATTGTTTAGATAATTAACATTAAAAAAAGGAATATAATTATCAAATCTCATTAACCTTTTCTTTGCTGTATAATCACCCATTCTGATTAAAGAGCAACGAATGAATCTCATTTATTAGGATTTTTCGCTTGATTACATTAAATAACAGAGGCGTCGCTTTAAAATACATCATTATATCGTTATAATGAAAGCATTCCTAACTTGCTTTCCTAACGTTTTATGTTCATTTAGGACAAATTAGTTGTGTTTGAAAAAAAAAACACCAAGATGGACATCTTTAGCTGTTATTATTATTAATTTAGGTATATATTAGTTCAAACACGCACACTAAACCCAGACTTTCACTCCGCTTCAGATCGCGTGTACAGAATCGGTTTGGGAAACAGTGTCTGTTTCTCACTATGGAGCGCGTCTGACAGTCACGCACCGCTTTATGACTGTGTTGAGGATTGCACAGGAGGAGCGACGGCACCTGTAATGAAAAGGAAAGGGAATCCCGCCATTTTTATATTTATTTCAAAGTGTTTCACGCCTAAATAAAGCGAAAGCACAGAACTGACTCTCATTTAAGAGCAAGGGGCGGCCCCTGGTGGTGCGGCGGTATGGGTTGCGTATAGGGAGGATCGACTCTTTAATGTTTATCGCCACCCTTCAGACTGAAAATACGGGAGAAATACTGGAAAACAACTTTACAGGATGATAGTGGGATAGAGCTTTAAAATACAGGAGAATCCCGGGAAAAACGGGAGGGTTGACAGGTATGGTTATATTTACATCAGTAAAAATGTGTAGCTCTTGGGTCTTACATTGAAATGCCCAATTTTGCTGATTTAGTTAGTTGGAATGGATATTATGAGTCTCACAATTAAAGAATAGTTCACCCAATGTCTTATCATTCACTCATTTTTATTTGTTTTTTAAAGTTTAAACCTTTATCGGTTTCTTTTCCTCCTGTTGAACAAAATATTTTGAAGGAAAAAGCCCCAATGTAAATAAATGTGTCCCAACAACCAGCATTATTGCAAATATATATATATATATTCCTATGTGTTCAACAGAGGAAAGAAACTCACTAAATAGGTTTTGAACAAGTCAAGAGTGAGCAAATGATGACAGACTTTTCATTTTAGGGTGAACTGTCCCTTTGAAAAATCATTAGTCCTCTACTGCCACCTTCTGGTCATTCATATTCTCTAAACCAGGGGTGCCCACAGTTTTTCCTACTGTATAAAGGGCCAAAAGGGCGTCACAGTGGCACAGTGAGTAGCACGATCGCCTCACAGCAAGAAGAAGCATTGGCTGGGTCAGTGGGCATTTCTGTTTGCATATTCTCCGGGTGCTCCGGTTTCCCCCACAAGTCCAAAGACATGTGGTATAGGTGATTTGCTAAATTGTCAGTAGTGTATGTGTGTGAATGGGTGTTTCCCAGTGATGGGTTGCAGCTGGAAGGGCATCTGCTGAGTAAAACATATGCCGGATAAGTTGGTGGTTCATTCCACCGTGGCAAACTCTGATTAATAAAGGGACTAAGCTGAAAAGAAAATTAATGAATGAATGAATGAATAAAGGGCTAAAAAAGAAACTGGATTGAGGGTTGTGGGCCAAATATATATCAGACTGTATTAAAATTAATTTGCCAGGTGGAAATTTATAAAAATGTTGCCTTAAATCATTTTATACTCAACTTATTACAGTAAAAACATAAACAATCCCATTAATAACACTATGGAGTTTAGTGCTGAATACACCAGTCCAGCTGCTCCTGCCTTCACCTTGATTTGCTCGCAGATGACTTGTGTATTGTCCTCTATCTGTCAAGTGGCGGTGTTTACATTGTAAAAGTCTGACTCATTTACAACATTTAATCGTATCATTTCATTCCAGGTGACTTTTTTGTAGATCAGCAAAAAAACGAAGAAACAAAAGGTTATAGTAAGTTCAAAATGACGATCTCTGTCAAAGGCTTTTGCCCCAACCTCCTCCCCATCATTCTCCCTCTTTATTCAGATGGGATGGCGAGCCAAATCAAAGGTTGCCATGGGCCCTACATTGACCCATGGGCCCAACTTTGGGCATCTCTGCTCTAAACCAAAGGTCTCAAACTTAATTTCTGGAGGGCCGCAGCTCGGCACGGTTTTGCTCCAACCCTAATTAAACAGCTGATCCAACTAATCAAGGTGTTCAAGACTACTAGAGACTATTACTAGTGACTATAGCCGGCAACTAGCTCTCTGCAACTCTCACATGGTCACCCACCGAAGCTAAACAAGGCTGTGCCTGGACCGTACCTGGATAGGAGACAACATGGGAAAGCTCGGTTTCTGCCGGAAGTAATGTTAGTGAGGCCAACAGGGGGCGCTCAACCTGTGGTCTGTGTGGGTCCTAACACCCCAGTATAGCGAAGGGGACTCTATACTGTCAGTGAGCGCCGTCTTTCAGATGAGACGTTTAACCGAGGTCTTGACTCTCTGTGGTCGTTAATAACCCCAGGATGTTCTTCGGAAAAGAGTAGGGGTTTAAGCCAGGCATCCTGGCCAGATCTGCCCACTGGCCTCTGTCCATCATGGCCTCCTACCCATCCCCATAACACAACTGGCTTTATCACTCTGTCTCCTCTCCACCAATGTGTGGTGTGCGGTCTGGCGTAATATAGCTTCCGTCGGGTCATCCAGGTGGATGCTGCACACTGGTGGTGGATGAGGAGACCCCCCTGCCCCCACACACACACATACCTTGTGCAAAGCGCTTTGAATGTCTAGAAAAGCACTATATAAATGTAAGGAATTATTATTATTATTATTATAATTATTATTATTAAGCAGGTGTGAGTTGGAGGTGATTGGAGCTAAACTATGCAGAGCTGCGGCCCTCCAGGAATTGAGTTTGAGACCACTGCTCTAAACTATGTAAACAAAGCTGCTGTTACCATGTTATCTTTTGAAAATAAAGTGTTCAGGGCATTGAGTCTTACACTCACGGTTCCTCTGGTTCCAAAAATGAAAAGAAACAAACAAATACTGGCAAGATCACATATACATGCATAACAATACATGTGACCACTCGATGCTTCAGCTGAATGCACATGTAATGACTGCGAACGAAGCTCAGAGCACGCCGTATGTCAGTGGAATGATGCGCCACATGTTTATTGACACTTGTACAGAGAAAAACAATCACCACCGGGTCATGCAAAGCAATATCACTGCGCACAAAGGAAACACAACATGAACAGAGCGACGCCGGAATAAACATACTCAAATCAAACTCCTGAGATGTTCAACGTACAGTACGATACAATATGCAGATACTATAAACATGGCACTCATGAATATCTGGACAGGTTGATAAGTGCTGGATGCAAGCTAGATGTGGCTAAAACACCAGGCGTTCCACTGAAACCCCACCACTGCGTTGAAACCGACCGATCCAAGCAACGATTGTTGTAGGAAACTTGAATAGGAAAGTGCGTTTATAAAGATCCCGAGGTATTGTTGAACTAATGTCTTACTGGCTAATGCTTACAACACGGCAGCTAGCTATACACACACACACACCCACACACACGTACAAGGGATAAACAAGGGAAACTAGTCACAAATGTTTGTCTCTGAGTAAAGAAAACACACCAGCACGTTACAGCTACGACATCGAAGGGTTATAGACGACTTTAGCGTACACCAGCGTCCTGTAACTGATCGATTACGCGCCATCCCCTCCTCATATAAACCCCAGTGTTTTGAGGCAGAGTGACTCAAATATGTAGACAACCGGCGAGAACGATCACTGTACATCACTCTAACCTTCTTAATGAACACTCGGAGAGTTACAGCGGAGTGGGGAGGAGAGGTTGAATGTACACGGCTACATGGAGTTAACCTCAGACCAGGATGCATATCTGTCGGACGAGTCCCTGGCCACCCTCGGTGGTTTGGGGATTTCGTCATTAGTCAGAGAACAGACTTGCAAAAGACTTTCGCAAGTTCCGGATGGTCTCTGCCTTCGCTTCGTCCTCGTTGCTGGAACGGAAGGTCTCGCCGAAGGCATTAAAGGCGTTGGTCAGGGACTGGGACTTGCTGCAAAACAGTGGACAAAAAAAACACAAGCAAGATCAGACCTTTCACACATTCACCTGGACAGCTGCTTTAAGTCAAATCAGATGGTTAACACAGGGGCTCACTCATGGAGATGTACTTTCCTTCAGAACACAGGGGTCAAACTCCTGGAGGGCCGCAGCTTTGCACAGATTAGTTCCAACCCCAAATAAACACCTGTGATCAAACTAATGAAGTCATTCTGCCTTTGTTTGAAACCTACAGGTGAGTTTGTCAGAGCAGGGTTGGAACAAAACTGTGAGGGCTGCGGCACTCCAGGAACTTTGACACCCCTGACTTTAGAGTTTGGTTCTCTTAATGTTAGCATGAACTCAAAATTAAATCCCAAATACCTTCCCTCCCCCTTCCAAATGACTTTTCTGGGTGGATCAGTCACCTAGGGAGGGGCTATCAGTCAATTAGGGCAGGGCTCTCAGTTTTTAGGGTGAAGCTATCAGTCCTTGAGGGCAGGACTATCAATCATTTAGGGTAGGGCTATCAGTGAGTACCTCATTTCTGCCCTGCTTTTGTCCATTTTTACAATTTTCTTGTTTTGTTAGCGGGGCGACACGGTGGCGCAGTAGGTAGTGCTGTCGCCTCACAGCAAAAAAGTCGCTGGTTCGAGCCTCGGCTGGGTCAGTTGGCATTTCTGTGTGGCGTTTGCATGTTCTCTCCATGTTGGCGTAGGTTTCCTACGGGTACTCCGGTTTCCCCCACAGTCCAAAGACATGTGGTATAGGTGAATTGGGTAAGCTAAATTGTCCGTGGTGTATGTGTGTGTGTGAATGAGAATGTATGGATGTTCCCCAGCGATGGGTTGCAGCTGGAAGGGCATCCGCTGTGTAAAACAAATGCTGGATAAGCTGGCGGTTCATTCCGCTGTGGCGACCCCTGATTAATAAAGGGACTAAGCCGAAAGGAAAATGAATGAATGAATGAATGAATGTTTTGTTAGCAATGGCCAACAATCCAATTGGTTCCCAAAGGATGAAATCGAGCACCGTCCTACATTTTTTCCTAATCTCTGGACCAATTTCAATTGAATTTTTGAAAAAGGAGTCTTAACTTCCATTTTCATTGTTGTTTACCAGATCGTTGCATCTAAAAACGTGTGAAAAGCATGAGGCATGCAGCTTCCTCTCTATTTGTTCATGCTGCCTCACATCTACATTTGAAATAACTACTTTGACCATGCAAAAATGCAAAGTGAACAGTCTTCTTGATCAGGAATGATTGCTACTCCACACCTTTCAAGCGACATTGATTGCAACTTTCTGGCATAGAGCACGTCAAAGTAAGGGTACCATTATCCATAATGAGTGGTACTGTACTTTACTATGCTAATACAACAATACAGCTTAGTGGAAATGAGCCACATGCCATGTTACAATTACCACAAGCATCCCAAACTCAGTTCCTGTAGAGCAGGGTTTCTCAAAACTTTCCCTGGGGTTTACAAATACAAATACATCTGGGATTTTCTAATAATCCTGGAGACATTGATTAGCATGATGAGGTGTGTTTGACGGTTTGTGCTCATAGTTTGAGCTAAATTCTGCAGGAAAGAGGATATTATGGGCCAGATTTGAGGATCCGTAGGACAACCGTCCAAAGTCTTCAACCCTGCAAATATGGACCCATTCTTGTGCAAAGTTTATTTCTCACTGGTTTCAGCACTCCTCAAAAGATCGATTAGATGCTTCAGGTGTGCTGAATCATAGTTGAAGATAAACTCTGCAGAACGCAGGGGACCCAGGAGCAGGGTTGAGTTGACCATCTCTGCTGTAGAGTTTGGCTTTAACCCTTATTTAACACATCTGATCCAATCATTAGAAACTAGTAGAGTTATACTGAACACTTTCTGAAAAGCAGGACATAGACATGAACCCAGTTTGATTCTGTTCTATGGGGGCTTTTAGAGGGTTAACACAATTTCACTAAGGACATCCTTGCAGATTCCTAAACATCATCAAAGGGGAGTTAAGGTGAGTAGGGGTTTATACATCATTCTTACACACCATCACATTTTTGGGATAAGTTTTGATCAAGGTCACGGTGGGGAACTCTAGTCCTGGTGGGGCTTTGTAGGTTTTCAAACAATCGTGTAGACATTAGAGTAATTTCCAGGCATGTTTGATTAAGGACGGAGTAACTCTTCTGACATTGCTCATACCTGGGTTAGGGTAAGGTTTAGGCATAGAGGCAGGGATAGGCTTGTGGTCTAATATCTATTTGCAGATTGATCGCCACATTTTTCCTTATATGAGCAGGAGCAGATCTGGAACTCAACTCTACAGGGCTTGCCTCTCAAGGTGCTAAATATTTCCACCCCATAATTAGCCGGTTCCAAAATATAACGCCTCATAGATTTTGCTATGCAGAATGCAAGTGTTGCATCGCTTCTTCAGCTATAATGTTGTGGGGTTCATTTATAAACTAAATTTGGAGAGGATCACGTGCTTATGACTGAACACAGCGGGTACCACACCAGCTCAGCACAATACACCAATCAGACGACTCCTGACACACTATAAATCACCAGAGCTTTCTACTCCGGTCATCTTCGTCTTGGAGAATCCCCCCTCTACCCCAACTCCTCCCTTTCTCCTATAGGGCGGCACGGTGGCCCAGTGGTTAGCACTGTTGGCTCACAGCAAGAACGCGATGGTTCAGCCACTCCCCGAGCTAGTCGGCATTTCTGTGTGGAGTTTGCATGTTCTCCCCGTGTTCGTGTGGGTTTTCCCCAGTTCCTCCGGTTTCCTCCCACCATCCACAAACATACAAAGTAAATTCACAAGCGGGGGGAGTTCTCGAGACTTACCTGAGCTCAAACTCTCCTCTCGCTCTTTAAACGGGAGGGAGCCCCAGGCTCGAGGATATTCTGAGCTCAGGGCTCTCTCCCGGGACAGCATGCCAAACACGCTTTATAATCAATCATCAGCTCAGTGTGAACTCTTGAAATCTGGCGTGTATCACATTTCTAAATTAACCACTGCCAGTAAATGCATAGATTTGGGTATCTTTTAAAATGGGATCCAGTAGTATATATGCATTTCCAGGAGAATGCTTGTGCACCGCTAGAGTAAAGAGCAGCATTTCCTCCTGAAATAGACAAACTTTGCAAGAATATATATATATTTTTACTGAAGCAATAGTGAAGCGACTTACTTCAAGAGAGGATGGGTTGACTTCTGCTGGGGTGCCGGTTGTTCCTCCACAGGAGGCTGGGCTGGAGCTGGAGCTGAAGCTGGAGCTGGAGCCGGGGCTGGAGTGGCTCTTACAGGGGCTGATGGAGCTTCAGATGGGGCTGCAGGCTGAGCTCGAGCCTCAGGTTTGGCTTGCTCTCTGAGCACTGGTTTAGGCTGCAGCTGAGGTTTAGCTGGTGACGGGGGTTTAATGGGAACTCTGGCTGGGGATTGTTCCTGAGCAGGGAGTGTATCTGGCTTGATCTGACCAGGATCCTGGTCTGTCTCTGCTTTCGGATGAGCTTTAGTGGGAGGGGGCGTTTGGGGCTTTGGTTGGATCTGAGGTTTGGAGTTTCTCCGAACTGGAGGCACTGGTTTTGGGGGAAGAGGTTTGGGAGGTTGGGGTTTGGGGGGCAGGTCCGTTGGCTTCCCTGGAGTGGGTTCAGGTGCCGCTTGAGCCTGGGGTTTGGGCTGCTGCGTGGTGGGTGGCAGAGTTGGGGCTGGGCCTGCTTTGGGCACAGGCTCCTGGGCAGGGACTGGCTCAGGTGGAGGTTGTGGCTCTTGGGGTTTCACTGCCCCCCCTAGGTTTAGTACAAAAGAGAGTCATCATATTATGACATTTATGAATCTTGCAAGAAGGTTTTAAATCCAGCACCGGAAACTTTGCATGATTAATGATAAAAAGGAAGGCACCCCCAAGACTGGCCAAAGTAACCATATAAAGGTTAATCGCCCAAGGTAAGGATATTCATGCACTGTAAAAAAATCCAACTTACAAATTGTTAACTCAGTTTAAAATGGTAAGTTAGGTGGACATATTTTTGAGCTCAGAGTTGAATTTACTCATAAAAATGATTCAACTGCATGTTTGGAACTGTTTGTTCAATGAAAGTAAAAAAATAAGTTCAGGAGACTTTAAATTTTGATTTCTCCATATCTTCAAAAAATTAAAAGTTGAGTTAACTTAAAATTTTAAAGCAACCGGCAGCAAAGAAATGTTGAGTTTATTAAGCTTCAGAGTTTGAAGTTGTGCCAAATTATTCCGTAAAGTATAACTGACTTGTCAGCGCCAGTGGTGTAGTGGTTAGTGCATCGACACATGCACTCCGGTGTTCACGGCGACCCGAGTTCGATTGCCGCCTCGTGGTCCTATGCCAATCCTTCCCCCCTCTCTGCTTTCCGGTCAATACTCTATACTCTCCTGTCCATTAAAGGTGAAAACCCTGAAAAATTATTATATAAAAAAGTATAATCAACTTAAACCAGCCCATTCAGTCAACTTAAAAAAATTATTTGGCTCAACTTCAACCACTGAAGTTCAATAAACTCAAAATTTCTTTGCAGCCGGTTGCTTTTTAAGTTACTCAACTTTTTATTATTTACAGTGTGTCCACAAAGCAAAACAAAATGTGACTTCAAACAAGCAGAATGAAACAGACAGGACAGTCAGCTTGCAGCAGTTTGACTGGTGTGGATGTGGAGAGGAATTGCTGCAGGTTCACGACAATGGATCATGCACACAAAAGAACCAAGACCCAGAGGCTGCATGCACCATCTTTAGAACAAAGACTGCGCTTTTAGGTTTTCACCCCTGGCCTTGATTTGAATGTTTTGCATTGTTACATATATAATTAGTGTGATTTTTAAACAAAAAGGTACTTTATATACCACATACCAAACATAAAGGACCATTGCGATACATGCAGGAGCAGGGGAATTGTGGCACATTGTTTGTTTTTTGTGTATGAGAGATGTTGTACGTGTGTTTGCTTGTTTGATCCTATGTCCTGTTTTTCACTTCAGCTGGGCTTTGGCCCTTTTGAACATTTACAAAGACACTCACCAGAACGTCATGTCTTTCGTAAAGGGTGTTCAAATTGAAATGAGGTTAACCAAAATATCATTCAGCAACACGGAACAGTAAGTCTGGAAAATGGGAGCTTTATTACTTTGGACATGATGGGGAAAGACTAGCTCTATATCAGACAATAATCACAGGTATAACCCAAGTACTGGATTTAAAGAGGCACTGACATCAGCATAGCACAATCGACCCGAGTGAAC
This sequence comes from Danio albolineatus, assembly GCA_903798035.1. Taxonomy (NCBI): domain Eukaryota; kingdom Metazoa; phylum Chordata; class Actinopteri; order Cypriniformes; family Danionidae; genus Danio; species Danio albolineatus. Next base: position 738,448 of record CAIGQQ010000641.1, read on the forward strand.
TGCTCAGACCACACTATGAGCGGCCACATCAGCGTATCTGATTGTTCACAAGTGTGTTCGACGAGTACATTCATTGAGTTCAATAGTAATTCTACTTTTCACACATCAAAAATACTTCTGCTTTATCCACTCTTTGGTAATGCATGCACATCTTAAGGTAACGGTTTCCATGCAATATAAGGACATATTTGAAACATATTTGATACCTCTTACGCGTTATAGATAGCATCTTGCATGTTGCATGATAAAACAGTTACACACATCAACATACAGAACAGACACTACACTGATAAGACCTCACACTTCCCTCTTTACACATTCAGCGGTGTCCAAAAACACTAAGCACGGTGTATTTATAGGCTCACTGTTAATATTGCATTTTCAAATGCCAAGGCCAGATCTGTACCTCCATATTAGCTTGTTGAATTTAACGTCTTTGCATAAAAAAAACAGCGAGTCCACTAAATGGCTTGAATTCGAAATCCCTCTTCACAATGTTATAAAATTGCATTGCACTCATGATGCGCAGTCGATGGCTTAGAGAGAGAGAGAGAGAGAGAGAGAGAGAGAGAGAGAGAGAGAAAATTATTACGTTTTTAAACAGTCATTTTTGTAAGAGATCAGCAGTCCCACATGAAAAATACTATAGTAATTTATTGTAAATACTGCAGTGTTTTTGAGCCATACTATAGTAAAGTACTTGGATGAAATTGTTGTGGTGATCTCACTATGGTAACACAACAACTACAGTAATTGATATGTTGGGGTAAATCTAAAGTCGCTATGGTAACATAATAACTACAGTAATTAATCTGTTGATAGTGATTCTACAGTTGCTATAGTAACACAACAACTACAGTACTTATTATGTTGGGGTGAATCTACAGTTGCTATGGTGACACAACAACTACAGTAATTAATATGTTGGGGTGAATC
>CAIGQQ010000641.1:800648-812661 GCA_903798035.1 Danio albolineatus
ATCTGCTGTGGTGATTCTACAGTTGCTATGGTAACACAACAACTACATTAATTGATCTGTTGTGGAGATTCTATAGTTGCTATGGTAACAGAACAACTACAGTAATTGATCTGTTGTGGTGATTCTACAGTTGCTATGGTAACACAACTACAACAGTAATATAAACAAATGACACAATAACGTAGTTTCCTACAATTATAGGGTAAATTATACTACAATACATCACATTTTACTGTAGTAAAAACTAAAAAGTGCTACAGTGTTACAGTTTATCAGGTCACTATGGTTAATACTACAGTATGCTGGAGCATTCATTAACAAATAAGTTGAAAATACTGTAGTATATACAGCATAATACACTGTTCTGTGCTTCAAAAACGCTAGTATTTACTATAAATGACTATAGTAGTTTTTCATGTGTATCGAGAGTTGGTCTGTAGAAATACATAAGTAATAATAATAATAATAATAATAATAATAATAATAACAATAACAATAACAATAACAATAACAATAATAATAATAATAATAATAATAATAATAATAATAGAGCTTACAAATCATGTTTTTTATCCTGAAACAACACACAGACGCGAACTCAACAGCTCTGTTAAAGCAACTCCATTAGCTCTCTGTTTTAATCTTTTATTTATTCCACTCAATGCAGGGTATTAAATGGCCCGGCTGAAGTGCAGTCTAATCAGTGCCCTCCAAAAGTACATCCAGTAATGGGAGGCCAATCAATGCTGCCGACAGCCACAATGTCTGCGCTGCGACCTGCCAACACGCGTCCACATCCTCCATTGAGGGCTCAAACTAAGGGCTCTACATGTACTGCTTGTCTCCAAGCGGGATTTCGAGTGACATTTTTAGGACAGTGCTCTTAAAGGTGAAAGTAAAGCGTTTCTGCGGCTCAGACTGAATCTAATTAGAGTTTTATTCGTGCTCAGCGTCTGTTCACAAGTCTGCCTGCGGTCACGACAAGACTGCTAATGAATGTTACACTTCAGCTTTGAAAAAAGTACACTACCGTGTGCTATCATACGGCAGACGCTTCATTTATTCAGTACACCTTTCTAGTACCACGTTAAACACCAGTTTTTTTGTAGTGGTGAAACTCTTTGCTGATTGTTGCTGGATATATTTCTCAGATTTTGCTTTATATTGACAAGGTCTTTCAGCACATTTTTAAATGTCATTCATTCATTCATTCATCTATTCATTCATTCATCCATTCATTCATCCATCCATCCATCCATTCATTCATTCATCCACCCATCCATCCATCCATTCATTCATCCATTAATTCATCCATTAATTCATCCATCCATTCATCCATTCATTCATCCATCCATCCATTCATTCAATAATCCATTCATTTATCCATGCATTCATTCATTCATCCATCCAGTCATTCATCCATGCATTCATCCATCCATCCATCCATCCATCCATCCATCCATCCATCCATTCATTCATTCAATCATCCATCCATACATCCATTCATTCATCCATTCATCCATCCATCCATCCATCCATCCATCCATTCATTCAATAATTCATTCATTCATCCATCCAGTCATTCATCCATGCATTCATTCATCCATCCATCCATCCATCCATTCATTCATTCATTCATTTTCATCCACTTTTCCGGGGCCGGGTCACTGGGGCAGCAGTCTTAGGAGATAACCCCAGACTTCCTTCTCCCCTGACACTCCCTCCTGCTCCTCTCAGCCAATCAGATTGCTTACTAATTGACTACATTGTTGACTAATTTCATTGGCTGACGCTACTATGACAATCACGTCGACCCCAACTTCAGACACGCCCTCTGTCAAGCATTGACGCTGAAGGCTCGTGTAAATGGGTCGTTATGATTGATAGCAGCTGGTCCTCATTAGCTAATGCATGATCCACCAATCAGACGATTCCTAAATCACTACAAATAACCACCGTCTTCATATATAAATCACTATAAATAACTAGCCGTCTTCGTCTTGAAGAGTCCCCCCTTCCACGCCTACTCCTCCCCTTTCCTTATCAGGGCAGCACGGAGGCCCATTGGTTAGCACCATTGCCTCACAGCAAGAATGTCACTGGCTCAGATCCTACCTGGCCAAGTCGGCATTTCTGTGTGGAGTTTGCATGTTCTCCCCGTGTTTGCGTGGGTTTCCCCCACAGACCAAACACATGTAACATAAGTAAATTGACAAACTAAATCAGCATCATAGATAAGCGTAGAATTCAGCATACACTCTTCAGAGCCATTCGTAATCTGCATTCGCCAAGCAAGGGGAGTTCTCGAGACCTACATGAACTTGGACTCCCCTCTCGCCCTGCAACAGGGGGGAGCCCCGGGCTCGAGGATCCCAGGAGCTCAGGGCAATCATCAGCAAGGGCGAACTCTTGAATCCCTGTTTATGTAAAGCACTTTGAATTACCATTGTGTATCAAATGTGCTGTAGAAATAAACTTGCCTTGCCTTTACATGGCATGTTATACAACAAAATAATCATGTCAAAATAAAAAACAAGATTATTTTTTACTCCATTGGCTGATTATTTTTCTTGTTTATAAGAAAAACTAACAAATTTTTCACATATTATTTCTGAAAAAAAGACAATATTTTTGCACATCTAGAAAATGCTGCTTGATTTAAATTATTTTAGGCATTTTAATTAGAAACCAGACGAAAAACTCCGAGCATTTCTTCTGCAGTGAAGGGACGTTTTTTTGTTTTTACAGTATTTTACTCATACTAATCTGATAAGCTGGAGCATCTTGCTTAGAAACCATCCAAGTCGTTATGGCTAATTACCCAAGCCTGACCATTATTGATTCTGAAAGGTCATTTTAAAAGTAAAAGCTTTGAACAATTCCATGCAATTAAATCAGGGAGAGAAGTGTGTAATTGTTCTTCTCAGTTGTTCTGTGCAGCCGCTGCTCTACAAATAGAAACATAATTAGCCAAACCACTGGTTTCCTCCAGAAGATGATTGGACCACATCTCTGCAATGGGCGGGGATTTGCTAGAAATGTCCAATGACTGGAACAGTGCTGCTCGTGACGGACTGAGCCTGAAATGTGCAGTATCTGCTGCTGCTGAGTGCTCAGAGATAGACACAAAGCTAATCTGACGGCATTTAGTTTGACGTTCTTAATCACGTTTCTTGCCTGAGCGTTTTTGTCATTAACAAAAGACATCCGAGCTTGAGAAGCTTCGGGAGCCGCTGATGCACACAACACGATCAATCAGACATTAAGTGAATGGGATCAATGAGGCCAAAGCTGCTAGACGAGCTTCAGTACAACTTTATAGCTGAACATCTGCATTTCAGGCACATTACTCCACATTCAACTGCTTTTTAATGAGGAGAAGCCTTATAAAGCCACTTATCTGTGCTCAGCTAAAGGTGATCTGAGTAATTTGGTCTTGCATTTGATATTAGTTCATTAAAAGCAATCAGTCATCAAATCAAGAATTATTGTGTAATTGAGGCTGCAGTTATATTCTGGAAATACATCTGAAATTACACTGTTGTTGTGACCTATACATACCCCTTAACAAACCCTTAAACCTAGCCATAGCAATAAAACAGTCTTAGCCTCAATCGACCCATAAGCCTACCTATACGGCTAAACCCTAACTGACCCACAAACCTACCTATACCACTAAACTTATCCTCAACCATAACCAAATATACAAATTCATAAAATGTCTTTTAACAACCCATGCGTGTTGGCCTAAATCATACCTTTAAACTTGTTCTTAAGCTTAATAAACCATTAAACCAATCTATAACACCAAACCAGTCACCAACCCATACCACTGACCTTAATCGTATCCCACCTAGAAAGTGCATTTAGTAATAAACAGCAGTTGAAGACGTCTGAAATAAAGTGAGAGCCTTTATTCTATCTTATGTAAGTTATAATGTAAGTTTTGTTTCAGTTCTCATCCAGAATGTTCCGGTGCTCAGCGTAAACCCCTCTGCTGAAACGAGCAGATTCATCTTCATTCTGCTGCTTATGTAATCTCCATGCAGAGCTTTTCTCCTCTTCTCTGATGTGTCTCAGAGTTGATATAAAACGACTGCGAAATGCGTATTACACCCGTGGGCATGTGATCTGAGCTGATCTGAGAGCGGTGTGGCTTACGTGGGGGTTCAGTACAGTGTCCTGAAGGCGCCCCGCTGGAGTGCAGAGATCAGTCAGAGCTTCTCGATGGGGATGTTGTGAAGTGAGGTGTTCCTGAGGCCACTGATTCAACGCTGACTGTTAAATATTTACCGTGAATTATGCTCAATCATCAAATGTGGTGCATACTAGGGTCGTCACACTAGCAAAAGTTCAGTATTCGGTACCTTTACCAGTAAAAATGCACGGCTTTCCTATCAACAGTACATCACCGTTGGACACTATCCAAACAATCTGAGGAGGAGCCAAAGTCTCTATGTTTTTAGGGGAACCTGAAATGTATTACTAAGGGTCTGTTTTGTTGTACATTTCAGATCTTTTATTACACATCCAGGAGGCTGAGCTTGTCGTACAGATCAGCTAGCGAAACACTGAGCTAAACTCTTCGCTAAACCAAAGCAATAGTGTTAAGAGAAGCAAACTTGACAGAAAAGTGCACTGTGACTACATAGATTTACCTTGATTTTACATTACTTTTATCTCATTTGTTGAAGCGTACTTCACCGGGCTTAAACCCGAGTGCTATGCGTACTAAGTATAACACAGTACAAAGTGAGCTACGAGCAAACTGACCACTCCAGAAAAGCGGCCATATGGAGGTAGATACAACACCGGCTCATTGTTGATACGTACCCCTGTCTACACTTCTGGAGAGCATGAATTATGTAGCCAGAGGTACGTCTGGCTCCATTTAATTTTAAAAATGAACGCTTTGCTCATTTTAGCACTACCAACCAACAGTTTACCTCCGTATGAATAGCTTTTTCATACGGAAAAAGTACTTTGTGTACTTCGGCAGACTTGGGATGTGGAGTGGAGTTGACCATAACAACAGGGTTCGAGTTCGGCAAAGAATGGTTCCACAAACCAGGTAAAAAAAAGGCAAGAAATACACAAATAAACAACAAACGTGGTGAAATCATTCTTTTTCTAGACTGCTTTTGAAAACACTATCGGTTGGGTTAAAGGAAGGGAGTGGGTGGGTCAGTCAGTCGGTCAGTTGACAGCAAGCTGGCCTGGTCGGCTGAAGTGTATATTGCGCCCTCTGGTGGATTTAAATGAGGATGTGCATAAAAAATATCAGATCATGAAAAAGCATACACAGCACCCTCTGGTGGATTTGCAAAAACTGCAAGCAGACGTAGGAGCGGAGTTGACCATAACAACAGGGTTCGAGTCCAGCGAAGCACGGGTCCACAAACCAAGTAAAACATAGGCAAAAAATACATAAATAAACAACAAACGTGGTGAAATCATGCAGCTGCGATGGCTTTTCTTTTTCTAGACTGCTTCTGAAAACACTATCGGTTGGGTTAAAGCAGGGGTGTCCAAACTTTTTGCAAAGAGGGCCAAATTTGATAAAGTAAAGATGCCCGGGGGCCAATAGTTCCTTCTGACATTTTTTTCACCACAAAAGTTTCATGAAAATACACACTGTTATAAAACTATTTTCATTGTCACAATTACCTTTATTTTTCAAATGGCAATATAACCAAATATAAGCCACTCAGGCATGAACAACTCTAAACACACAATTATGCCTTTCTTTCATATCTGGAGAGTCAGATAAAATTGAACAAACTGTATAGAATACCTTACATTTCTATGAGTTTGATATCTATCTTTGCCTCATGAACATTTTAAACAGGAGTTATAAGTAATGCAAAGTGGTCTGTTATCATTAAAGTAAAAAAAGTGAATTTTGCTCTTGTCTTCTACAAGGTCTTTCAGGAAGCCAAAGTTTGCATAACAACTACAGGAAGATTATATATGGCGGCAAATCAATGCCAAAATTAATCGAGCGCAGCTGTGATGTTTAAACAGAAAGTGAATCGCGAGCAAATTACAGTCCTAAGCGCGAGATCTTCACACGCGCGCTGAACTGATCCACCTCGAGGAAACGGGCCTTGCGCGCACATCATCATCTGTGCGCACGATGTACGCTCTCGCGACTGAGGTCATGCCTGCACCGCGCGCGCGTTCAGTTCTCTCCGCTCGCTCGCTGGCTCTTCTCTGCTTGCGCCAAACTGTTTCGATTTTTGTCTTGGGGCGGGCCTTGGTTTACTTGTTATCTCTAATGCTATTGGTTACTCTCCCTTGGTTTATTTATTCTAACAGAGCTAGCGAGCCATAAATAACACATTATGAGATGGAATCTGCGGGCCGTATGAAATCTGACTGCGGGCCGTAATTGGCCCGCGGGCCGGACTTTGGACATGCCTGCTCTACACCCTATACTACATTAAACCCCCTTATACTATACTCCCCTATACTATACCACACTGCCCTATACTATACTGTGCTATACTATACTACCCTATACTATACTCTACACTATATTACATTCCCTTATACTATACTACCCTATACTATACTACACTCCCCTATAGTATACTGTGCTATACTATACTGCCCTATACTATACTCTACCCCTTAAACTATATTACACTCCCTTATACTATGATCCCTTATACCATACTGCCCTATACTGTGCTATTCTATACTCTACACCCTATACTACATTACACCCCCTTATACTATACTCCCCTATACTATACTACACTGCCCTATACTACACTATGCAATACTATACTGCCTTATACTATATGCTACACCCTATGCTATATTACACTCCCTTATACAATACTACCCTATACTGCCCTATACTATACTCCCTATACTATATTACTCTGTCTTATATTATCCTCCCCCATACTATACTCCCCATACTTTACTATACTATTCTATTATATGCTATGCTAAACTATACTTTGCTATACTATACAAACTATACTATACTACACTACCCTATACTACATTATGTTATACTGCCCTATACTATATTACTCTCTCTTATATTATACTCCCCTATACTATACTCCCCATACTTTACTGTACTATTTTATTCTATTATATGCTATACTATACTATACTATACTTTGCTATACTTTGCAATACTATACTATATTATACAATACTACAAAGAAGAACAATTTAAATTTAATTTTAAATGTATGACCTTCAAACCCACATGAAACAAATACTGTAGTAATTAACGGTAAATACTATAGTGTTATCAAACTGTAGTAAAGTACATTAATTAATCTGCTGTGGTGATTCTACAGTTGCTATGGTAACACAACCACTAGTAATGTAAAAAATGACCCAATACTGTAATTTTGTACTATAGGGTGTGTTATACTACAATACACCACAGTTTACTGTAGTAAAAACTAAAGTATAGTACAGTATTTATTACAGTTTATCAGTTCACAACAGTATGCTGGAGCATTCATTAAAATAGAGTTGTAAATACTATAACATACACAGTATAATACACTTTGCTACCGTATAGATTAAATAAAAACACTGAAGTATTTACTATAAATAACTATAGTATATACAGTTTTTAAAAGGAAACATACATTTCTAAAAGTCACATTAACACAATCACACTGTTTTCATAAACGTATACATGTTTGTACTTAAATTTAAATATATATTTATCAGCAAAGAAATATTTGATTAAAAAAAGTAAAATCTAAATAACAATCAGCAGTGGTTAGAGGGAGAAAAACAGAAGAGAAGGATTGGAGGAAGAGGAGGATTGCGTGTTTGTGGGCTGCCATCCTGTGGATCGTGTGTGTAAGTGCATCAGTTTGTTCAGACACTCACAGGTTTGTGTAAGCGTCCAGCAACATACAGTGTTTTCCAGTGGAGTAAATCGTCGATCAGAGCGTCTGTGCTGATCACACCGTACTTGATCAACTGCAAACACAACACAATAAACATGAGTTCAGAACATCAGACTACAGCTGAAGACTAAGTTACTAGCTTACATTTATTTTGAAATACTTCCCAAGTGATGTTTTAGGCCTTGATCACACCGAACGCACTTTTTGCATTGAGAGGTTCGTTCGTGTTTTACCCTCATGCTTTTAAAAAACACACCAAAAAAACGCTAAATTTGGCGATCTATAATCCATAATTATAACTCCTGTCCAGCAGTCCCACAACATTCTGACACTCGCTGACACTGGAATACCCTGTCAGTAATGTCTAGTGTCTGGGAATGAGCTTTTACAGTGTCTGCTATAATGTTAATGTTGTTTTTGTGTTCTTATCGCCACATTAGATGGTTATGATAACATAATATACGCCTTCAGTGATTTCCTGAAGATAAACACCAAACAATAACACAACTGGAGTAACTCCAGCAGTCGTGATCGTCTGATCTCATATGAAGCAAGAGATGGCGATGACATATGATGACGTGTGCAGGTGTTGAAGTGCTGGAACAAATCTTAGGGGGAAGTTTTAAAACCCTTTTCCTTAACCCTCGGTTGTAAGGGCCAAGGGGAAGGGGAAGGGTACAAAAATAGAATTGGGATTGGGCCTAAGATTTGTTCATGTTTTAAAAGGCATTTCTGCTCATCAGGGCTGCATTTTTATACAAATGTTACCAAAATGTTATGGAAACGACAGGTTCTGAGTTATTCTAAGTTTCTTGCAGTACTGTTCTTGTTTTAAATGGAAGACAAATGACATTGTCTCTCTTTTTTGCTGATCAGACAAATGGTCCGATCCGTGGCTCAAAAATCATAATGTGATCCATTACACCACTATTATAAAGGTATTAAAAAGGCTCCGTTGCCGGCTCTCGTACCCGATCTTCAGCAGGCACCAGTGTGTTGAAGTAAACTCCGGCTCCGTAATCGCTCTGGATGCTGCTGATCTGTTTGGGCCCCAGAAAGCGGAGGAAGGAGTAGTGCTTTCTGTTCTCTATCAGGTTTATGGTGTGCCACGTGACGGGATCGTCCACCGCAAACACAAAGTCCAGCATGTTCTTCTGAAACACAGCAGACAGAAGAGCTTCAGAGGAACTATTATGCAAATATTACTTTTTTATTAGAGGTTTATTAGGGTCATTCTGAATCCAATCAACCAAATGTCTACTTTTCATCATTAACTGTTTTCAGACATTTCTCGTGATAATACTGTAATTATTCTATAAGCATCGGCTGAATGCAATAATAATTTGCACATGGTGCCATTCTGAGATCTCCATATCTCTAATCTTGAATCAAATAGGGCCTAGGGGTAGTTCACTCAAACAAACAAACAAATTAATACATTTTAGCCTTTAAAATCATGTTGTCAAGACAAAATGTCTCTAAATAGACATAGAAAAATACATTTTTCACCAGAAAAATGACTGTCAAAAAATCTGTAACCACAGAATACCACACTATACTATAGTAGGCTGTATCATACTGCAAACTGTAGTCTTTGTTAATGAATGCATACTGTAGTTTTAACTGTATAAATAAACTGTAATAAATACTGTACTATACTTTAGTTTTTACTACAGTGTAGCGTATTGTAGTCTAATACAGTTGTAGAAAACTAAAGTATGGCTCTTTTCATTGGTCATAGTTGGTAAACTCAGAGCGCAGTGAATGGGAGAGGACAACCAATCATTTGTTTACAATCTTATTTGCTGAAATAATGACAGTAAAACTCCAGGATGATGTTATGAAGACTTTAGAAAGAGGAAAACAATAGTGTGAGACTGATAACGGCAGCCAGAAGAGAGAATCATGTCAGATTTACTGTCCTGCACATACACACTGCATTACACACACCTCACACAAGAGGGAATTCGCTTTTTTGTAAATGGTTTAATACATACAGAAATAAAATACAAATGACTCATTGGACCCTTTTCACTAGACATCAGCATCTTAAAACCTTGAAAGATTGTAATATTTTGATTTTTTTAAAAGCGTATAAACATTTATATGTATTTCTGTACGTATTTTATAACTTGTTTTAACTCATTTTAATCTGTTTTTATATTATTTGTTTTTATTTTCTTATACTTCAATTTTATTTCTGTTTATGTAAAGCACTTTGAATTGCCACTGTGTATGAAATGTGCTATATAAATAAACTTGCCTTGCCTTGCCACACAGAATCTGCGTGCACAGAATTATCCAGATTTTTTGCCCATCATTGATTCTGTTTATTTACTGGTGTAAATGTGTGTACATTTATATTTATTCAGTTTTTAAGTTAATTTCACTAATAATATTGACTAATTTGAAATATTCATTTGATTTATTTACAATACAGTTTGTAAAGTAATATTTTCTGTCTTTTAGTAGAGATTTTATGTGAGAGGCTTGCTTTGTTTACCAAATAAAGTGGATCTAATTGGATTTGTATTGTAAACATTAAATAAAAGTTAAAAAGATATTACTTTTTATTTCATATATTAAGGTTTTAGTTAGGATACTCCCAAAATCACTCCGCATAAATCTGCAGATTTTTAACAAAATACTCCGCAAAAATAGCAAAAAATGTCCGCAGATTCCGTCTGGCCCTACTCATTTGTTTATATTACGATGGCTGTTGTGTTTCAACTACAGAATTACCTCAACAGAATAGTTCAAGTACAAAAACACGATAAATTACCACAGTTTTTATTTATTTGTTTACCTTTTTCATGTACGTTCAGGTGATTTTGACACTTTCTGAAGTCGTGGAGAGTTTCTTACCGCCATGTGCCCCTGAGAGCTGCCGGTCTGCCTGAAAACTGCAGATCCATACGCGAAAGCCAGGCTGAAGTCCTGCGGGAAACGGTTGATGATCCTCCGGTAGAAAACGGCGCTGTTCTGCAGAGCTGGAAGACTCATTTCTGGAGGATCCAGGTGAATACTAAAAAATAAATACAGAATAAATCACTTTAATGTGTATTTAATTACTATAAACTATTCATTCATTCATTCATTCATTTTCTTTTCGGCTTAGTCCCTTTCCAGCAACTTATCCAGCATATGTTTTACACAGCGGAAGTAAACCGGAGCACCCGGAGGAAACCCACACCAACACGGGGAGAACATGCAGACTCCACACAGAAATACCAACTGACCCAGCCGAGACTCGAACCAGTGACCTTCTTGCTGTGAAGCAACAGCACTACCTACTGCGCCACCGTGTCTCCCACTATAAATGATTTATAGTAATTTATAGTGTTTTTATGTGGGTTATTAAAGCAGAATAACAATTATTTATGAAAAACTGCTTGTGTCATGTATAGTGCTGTACAAATTGAACTGAACACTAGTAGAGTCATGACATATCAGCGGTTTTACTATAGTAACTAAACCACTCACCCTGGTGAAAGGGGTTAAAAGCTGCATTTATATTAACACATTAAGACTTTCTCCTAAATAATATAATTCCAGAAAAGTGCAAATTGTAAATAGTTAAATCATATTAGCAGCACTGTTCACTCAGTTAAATAGAGCTGATGTTGTTTTACAGTCATATTTACATGACAATATGACCCAATATTCAAAGTAGAGTAATAAACAATATATAGAGCGACTAATAAGCTGTCGGTGTTCAGAAATGAGTGAATGTAAACCCGCCTTTACCTCAATATTCAGCAGCACACCAACACATGTTTACATTTCTCAGAGCTCGGAGACACTCGGCGTATGAAACTCATACAGCCTGTGGAATAACGTAGACCATTAACGCTAATACTGATAAGTAATTAACTTTCAGCTAACAGTAATTTTAAAGATCTTCGCAGCAGACATTTCTCAATGACAGTTGCGTCGTGCGGTTGTGTATTTCAGTGGGTTGTTTAGTCGAGATGGCTCACGGGCGCCTCTGCGAGCTCTGGAGGAATGAGTTAACATTTGTTTTCAACCAAATGTATGTATGTATCTGTCTGTCTGTCTGTCCGTCCGTCCGTCCATCCATCCATCCATCCATCCATCCATCCATCCATCCATCCATC
>CAIGQQ010000641.1:867364-892482 GCA_903798035.1 Danio albolineatus
TAATGGTATAAGGAGTAAGTTAAGAAATTAATACGTAATTTATTACTTTCATTGATACTATTGTCCTGTTGAATTATACTAATAGTCTTAAAATGACCCAATAATGACCTAGACTAATGTATGTAATTAGTGTATTTATAATATTAACAGTGATTAATGGGTCAAACTTTACAACAGGTTGTCCCTAATGTTAATATATGTACTAGTCTGAACAACATGTGTATAGGAATTAATCAACAATGCATTATTAATTTACTAATGCATTATGAAAATCCAAAGTTGTGCTCGTTAACATTAGTTAATGGACAGTTAACATGAACTAACAATGTTTAACCTTATTTTCATTAACTAACATAAAGTTGAGCGGATATTGTAGTGGATTGTACATTGTTTGTGCATGGCAGTAAATAACTATTGAAACTTTAATGTAAAGTGTTACTCAGAGTTGATCATCAGTAGTTTTAAAGTAGTAATACAACAAATATACATGTGTAAATGCTTTATTATTTAAATATATGTGGAGATTATTCATAATGAGTGCACGTAATAATTATTATATGTAGGTAAGTGTAGGTATTCACTCATTTTCTCCACAATAGATCTACCTGCAGATGATTTTTACCATGTTATTAACTCGATGTATCTTCTCATCCGTGGAGAGGCTGTTTTGGGTTGATTACAGGTGTCAGGTGTGTTCAGCAGGAAAGCGTGTGGTTATTTAGCATGATCTCTGCTGTAGATGTGCTCTAGCCAGCTGAGCTTAAATTGAAGCAGAGCCGTGGGCCAGAAGTGAAATGCTGACTGTCGTCTTTCCTGCTGAACAAAGGCTAAAAAGGGCTGCTGGCAACAGAAAGATTAGACCCCCTGCTAAAGCCATACCTGTTCAGCAGTCGCCTCTACACTTTAACCCTTTCACACGTATGATCACACTGGTGTGATTTATAACATTATTAAGCACATCATCAGCTCAAATTCAGATCTGCATGTTGAGTTCTGCATGTCGTCAGTCACTATTAATCAGTGTTTTCAAACAAATTTTATAGATTATTTTAGATTTCAGGCATTCATAACTACTTGGAAAACATAATATTGATGGTTTTTAAAATTTACATAAAATTTACTCTACTTCTCTCCCAATTAAATAACTACAAACTTGTGTTTATTCATAATTTTCCTCCGAAATACATGTAAATCCAGGAGCTCTGTCTGATCTCTCATGCTAAACATCCCATCAGCCATCACAATCAAAGAATATGTTCATGCTTAAACTTTTAGTTTTAGTTAATTACTTTATTTTATTTAAGAACTTTCAACCATTAATATTGCAACAATTTGGGTCGCATTTTAAATATGCAACCTCAAATATATTTGGGAGTGCATAAAATTGTTGGAGTGTGACTGTTTTTTTACACTCCAAAATGTTCACCGCGTGCTCAGATTTAGGAGATGTTAACGCTGAGTTAATCTGTGCGTCTAATTAACGTGAAACTCTGCACTTAGTTAGTTCAAAACCATTGTAATGCCGACTTTATAACAATGGTTATTAACAAAAGCCTGCAATGCTTGCCCCGCCTTAAAGCTCTTCTGATTGGCCCATCGCTTTAGAAGTGAATGCTCAATTCAAATGGATTGGTTAATATCAGCTGTCAATCACTGTCAACGCCTTCTGCCTTCAGATGACCGGGTGCTACAACTGCTTAAATGTAAAGCGATGACATGAAAACACTCACAGATTTTGTTGTAGAAGCCACCTAAAGTTAAAAGTAATGAGACATCTGGTTAGTGATCATGTGCTGAATGTTAATCCAGCATTTACACTTATCTAAGAGTGGATAAAAGACTTCTAGTGGGCTAAAGTCAGCTACGAAAATGACTTAAGTATTTCACTGTAAGGTCTGAGGGACGGAGTTTGCAGGTAACAGCGTTTGTCACTGAATCTACACATCTTAAGTGACAGAGGTTTTAATCCTTCATTTACTCGTCAAGATGCTGTCAGCTGTGCAACTGGCAGCTATATGTAAATTTAACACTGTGTACACCATCGCAAATGGGTTTGCATTCACTAACACAACTAATATTGCAGCTCATGAAAAGACTAGTATTGCTATTAAGATGATGTATGCAAACAATAAGTAATATGTCAGTATCATCTATGCAATATCAGACGCCACCTGTGAGAACAGAACAAATATTATCCTTAACTCAGTTACTCTCATTCAAGTCAAGCAGGGCCGGTGGACGTATGCTGATTTGTTTGTTGTTGATTAGTGTTGATTTCAAACGCAATAAATCTGTTTATATAAAGCCTGTAGTTATGTTGGGCATAATTTTAGGTGGGTGCAGCTAAATTTTAGTTAAAAACATCAGTGCTACAAAGCAAAAAAGTTAATTTCGAGCCCTGAAATATACAATTCCATTCGAAATCTTACCCTTTAGGAGGTATTGATATTCTTAAAGAAGTTAAGATTATTCAATTAAATTTTTTCAATTTAATTTGATTTCCTTCTTGGCTTTTGTCTTGAACAAATTTGTGGAGAAAAAAGAAACACTTATGTAGATATTTTTGGGGGGGAACTCAAAATATACCAAATAACCAAATAAGATAAAGTGTCTTAAGACGTATGTGTGAATCTGGCAACAAGAGCTTAATGGCAGGACTTGGTTTTACATCAACTTTCTTTCACAATCTAATTGCTAAAGTGTAATGTGCATAGGAGGTTGTCTCATTTTTTTTTTGTGCTGTGAAAGTGGAGTTGGAGGAAGGGTCCGACCTGCATCTGTAACACAATCTGACTCTGGCTTGACGTTTGAAGTCTGTAGCAGTCGGGCAGACTTTGATCACTTGCGCTCATAATGACAGTCTTTCAGGAGATCAAACATTGGCAGCACCTCTTCTAACGCTGATAGTCATCTTTTATGGCTCCTGCAGCTCCCAACAAAGCTCTCTGTGAGGTTTTAAACGCCCCAGAAAATACAGACTCACTCAAGTGTGAAATTCAACAAGTTGGTTGAAGGAAGCTTCGTTCAAACTTATTCTCTTTTCTTCAGGCGTCGGCTTGGGAGATCAAGCTCTTCTGAAGTCCTGCAGAAACTAAAGGCCCCGGTTTTCTTCAACTAAGCTCTTTTCTTGTTCTTCGTTTGAGGCTAAGAAGATGTAAAGGCTAAGTGTGATTGTAAAGGTGTGGATAAATCTGTACAGCTCTGCTACACGACCCACTAGTTTGTTCATGTTGCTAACTTAGGCCCCGTTTACACTAGTGCGTTTTAGTTTTAAAATGCATAAGTTCTGCTACGGTTACACCATCCGACCACACTACGCCGGAGTTTTCGAGCGCTGAAAACGGAGTGTTTTGGAAACGCTGGAGCGGCCGTGTTCATTCTAAAACGCTGCTGCTCCATCTCAGTGTGGATGGGGGAAATGGAGACGTCTGAAAACGGAGGCGTGGCTGCTGAGATTCGCTACTCGATTGGGGCTTTTGGGTCATTGCGTATCCTTCCCTTTTTTGTCAAGCCCCTATCACATGACTATAACGCCACCGGAAGACCAGCCTTCACTGTAAACAACAACATGGACACAGAAATGGGAGCGTTGTTTGCACTATTGTCCGTTTTAGGTGCCATTGTGCAGTTAAACTCTGCCTTTACTACAACAGCTGCAGATATTCACAAGAGGCAAGCTATTGTTCCAGCACTCGCTAATCGCTCGCGTTTCAAGCTTTGGTGAGCTGTTTTGAACTGCCACAATGGACTTCTCATCTGAAATCACATACTTGCCTATATACCAGTGGTCCCCAACCCCCGGGCCGCAGACCTGTACCAGTTTGTGGATCAATTGGTACCAGGCTGCACATGAACATGAACGTGAACCATTTTATTTATTATCCAAGTCTAAATGATCTTTTATTTTGATAAATGACAATATTCTCTCTCACTTGAGCACCAAATTTTAACCCAGCTAGCGAAAATCAGTAGGAAACAGGCGTCTTGACCCAGTGAATGACCCACAAACTGCCAAGGAATACATCTGCAACTCATTTGTCAACAAATCAGGTGAATCCAGCATGGCTGTGCAAGAAGATCAACTGCTGGAGATCGCAAATGACGGCGGACGTTCACATATCGCATCTTTTCCGTACACAAGCTTGTTATTTGCATTGGAGGCTTGCGCACATATCTCGAAGCGTACTCAATTGAAAAGATCTCAACTTTTCAGATTGCCGCAAGTCCACCACGAGTCATGTGACAAGAACTGACCGCTCAGCTTTATACTTTGTACACATTTCGGTAAACTAATTATCCCAGACCAACACAGAACACCGATATACTCCAGTGCAGTTGATTTTCTTCATAAATAAAACTTGTATCTGAGCTGCAGCAATGTTTTATCAGCTTCTCATCATCTGGGAAAACTGTTAATGGCCACCTAGCAATCTACGTACACCATAACCCCCCATTTACATGTATGCATGTTATGTATGATATGCATGTATGGGTCGTTCATGAGATGCTACAAATACCATTTGTCATTGTTCGAATTCGTAGTCACATTCATACTATACTACATGTACTGTTCTAATGGTGCTTACTCAATTTAAATGTATTACCTACACAACTAGTATGTGATTTCAGGCTCACTCTAAGGCTACATTTACACAACAGTGTAGCCAAAACCTGAAGTTTTCCCTTGCAATTAAAAAAAATGACATGTTTACATGACAACATTTTCAAAACACTCTGCATTTGTATTACGATGCATTTGCCATTGCATCTTGTTAGTCAACAGTACCTGTAGGGAAGTGACGATGTGCAGTCAGCGGCTGGCGCTGATATGCATGTATAATTTGCCATTGTGTGTAAGATGCATTTCTGCTTTTAGTATAGCTAATGTGAAGCAATCCACAGTTAGCTGATGAAGTATTTACAAACACCTGAGCTACTATCTGTCTAATAATGATCTAATAATCTAATACTATATCCATGCACGCTTGTGAAGTCATCGTCATTTTCGGGTGTTTTCAAAAACGTCCACTTTGTATCCAGTTTGCTGATTTGTGTTTTTTCAGCCCTAAAAAAGGGACTGAAGATCAGTTTGTTGTTGTGTAAACGAACAGGCCAAACATATAAAAACAGATTCCAGTTTTTGGCTGAAAACACTGTCATGTAAACAGCCCCTAAATCATACTGGAGGTTAGTTTTCCCAGAGGAAGACATGTAAATCAGAGCTGCGCAGACAAATATTGACTTCTGTCCCATTTCAACTGAACACTTCCCACAAGCAAATCAATTACCATGAGCGTCCTCTGAGACGTTGAGTCACAATGAGCTCAGATTATGTAAAACGGCTCGAGAGACTCAAAACTGCAGGATTCAGTAATGTACATTGTACTAATTGTGCAATGTGCATCTTTTTATTTAGGAGAATGTGAAAATACTTTCAATGCAAATGATACATGTATGAGTGATTCTCCATTAAGGAGAATCACTCATACAACAGAATAAAACAGAACTCTGCTTGTAAATTTTAAATGCATATTCATACTAGCTGCTTACTGTGTTAATTACATTTGCAATGAGTTTTGCAAAGCATTGCCCACACTATTTATTAATTTTGAATTTTTGCACTGTAATTCTTTGTCTAAATAATTCAATCAATTTAACGTTTGTAGTAGGGTTGGGCGATGTCGACCAATTTGGCATCGTACAATGTCTAATGTGAAACATTGCGATGGACGATGACATCGTCGTCATAGACGGCAGTGAATTAATTATTTATGAATAATTAATTCATTCATAATGAATTAATTATTTTTGTCCTACCGTTTCAACTACCTGACCCGCATGGTCTTTGTTTTACCCATAACCAAATCATAAATAAAGATAAGTTACACGCAGATGACGACCAGTCAATCAGTGTTCCCGCAGGACTCTGGCATGAATAGACAGAGTGATCTGTGTGGTTATAATGGCGTCCACAAACTTGGTTGGTGGTTAAAGGTGCACAACCAACAGTGTCTGAGGTTTACGCTTACATTACTGAGCACAAGCGTGAAGCGAAAGACTGAAGCAGTGTGCTGACGCTGAGACACGTTACCTGATAGATTCAAAAGAGCGAAGACTCATTAGATAGAGACAAGATTAATTAAAGATCACGTTTATCAACTATAGTGAGACGCCATCCAGCGGGACATCCTCGATAAACCGTCCCACGTGCACTGCTCTCTGCGGTTTAGTGCTCAAAGTACCCGCTGACTGCCTGGAGCTCCGACATGCACATATGCTAGAGCGCATGACGTAGTGTTTGTGTGTGTATGGTCATGTGATGTGCCTTTTCAGCAGTATAGTGTGGACGGAGGGCTGTTGACAAATGCTAGATGAAACACCAGTGTGGATATGGATTGTTTTTGATCTAAAACCGCATTTTAAAACTAAGACGTATTAGTGTCAACGGGGTCTGAGTGTGTATTTTTTGCGAGTGAGTTGCTGCTGCGACAGAGGGAGGAACATGATGCCAGCTCAGCAGGTAAAGTCTAAATTGGATATGCGGCCGGCCGGAAGTGTGATATGCACATTAATATAGCGACATTTTTTTTATGACACTTTATGACAATAATTAATATTTTACAGTACTGTGACGGTTGGGGTTGGGGTTGGGGGTAGGCGTTAAAAAATACAATTTATTGGGTAATTTAATAGATAAAATAAATAATACTCTCTACAACTACTGTTTTTAGGTTACTGTGACGGTTGGGCTGGGGGTAGACAATAATAAAATACAATAAATGTGAAATTTTATAAATAATACTCGTTAACTTACGGCTGCAAACATATCTGTTCTAGCAACAACCAGCTCAGCATCGTGATGTCTATCAGCCATCGACCCAACCCTAGTTTCTAGTCAACTCAGCTTAAATCAATCAAACAGACTAATTTACACAAGTATTAACCAAGCACTCATTAAATTAATCATATAAAACAGTAAAAACATCTAAAGTCAAGATGTGTCCTGTGACTGTTAGCTTTTGCCTCATGTGCGATCAGAATCAGAGAACCCAGATCTGATCACCGTCTTCATTCTGATTTTGTTACTGTATTGTGCTTTCACAGTGCAAAATAGACATCTCACTATTAACCACAAGCAAATCAGTATAAATGTTATTTAAACACTATTTTAAGCATTTCTAACGTGTCTAGACAATTTTGTATCACCACTTTTATAATTTTATTACAATTTAAAGACCTGAGATCCTCACGATAAAGCCTAAAGAGATAAGTCATGTTTAAATAGTGCTGTGGGCAACACCCTGTCTAATTGCTATTGGTGAAAACCTCTGTTGAATGTTTCTGAAGACACAGCAGTTCACATTTTGGGTGTCTCTCTTATCAGACCTGTTTGTTTCAGATCTTTGAGGCGAATGGGGTGTTTTTAATTAGAAACAAAGTGTGTTGTTGGTTTTCCTTCAGGAACAGGATTGGGAAACACTGGTGTATAGTAGGGCTGCACGATATTGGAATTTTTATTATTCTATGATTTTTATCTATTGCAATATGAATACAATTTCACCAGATGACTTGAATAACTCTATATGGTAAGAATCGATCATTTAAGATACACTGTAAAAAAAATTCCAGAAATTTACAACATTTAACTGTTATTTTTCACAGTAAATTACATTAATGTCACTTCACAGGATTTAACTGTGAAAGTTCACAGTAATATATTGTAGGCGAAGATCTGTAATTATATAATTGAAGAGATCTATAATTATTTACTATACATGTTATACAGAATTATCTGTAATTCTAAGGTGTTAAATATTATGTCAGGATATTGTTTTATGGTTGTTTTTGAGGCTTCTGTAGTTTACAGACTGCAAAATAAATGTGTAAAATTGAGGTGTTTCTGTATTTATTTAACTATAAATTGACATATCGATGACATTTGCTTTAAAATTCTACAGTAATCTCTTATATAATTGTAACTTTACAGTTAAATTATGTATTTCAACTGCAACCTACTGCTAAATCACAGTAATTATGTTGCCATCAATTGTAACTTTACAGTAAATATAGTTATTTCCACAAGAGAATACTGTGAGATCACAGTAATGGAATTTACTTTCTACTCTGAAATCACATTATATGACTGTAATCTCACATTAATTTAATGAAGAAAAATCACAGTAATTTTTTGTGAATTTACATCTTGTAATTTACTGTGAGAGTAATGCAATTATTAGCCAGTGATTTACTGTGAATTTCAGGTCAAGTTTTTTACAGTGTAATTTGGGATGATTCTGTAGTGCAGTTCATGTGCATAAAATATAATAAACCATCTACAAGCATGAATAAATGCATTAAAGAAAAATATACAAGTGAAATAAACAATGTTTTATTGTTTTCTGATGGTCTAACTGCATTCAGCTATACAATAATTGAATAATCAAATGTAAAAACATATTGCATTCTCATCATTGTGTGAACAATTCAATAACATTGTGACTAAAGTTACAAACATTACGATTTCTTATGCTTGAATGCTTTCACAAACCTCATACATTCACAGGCCTCAAAAGCACATGCATATGATAAACGATAATCCATTCTCAACGTTGCAAATCCTGCGATATGCAAATCCTGTGAACGGTCACGTTGCGATATGGATGCTGAAACCATTTAGTGCACTGTTTCTCAACTGGTGGGTCGGTCGCGGGAACATTTTTAGTGGGTCGCGGAGTGTGTGTAAAACAATAGTTTTTAACTTATTTACCGGACTTTTATTTAGAAATGTGTATACCGGACTTTTATTTTGAAATACGCAATCGTACTTTGTAATATTTGTATAATTTGATACATTTTGTCCAATGAAATCAATAAAAAATGTTTATTTGTAAGTCTTGGTAATTTTCTTATGATTTATCTGTCACTACTTGTGTATGTTAACAAATAAATACAAATTAATTCATTATAATTCCTAAAATTAAAATATAGTTCCTAAAAATTTGGGTCGCGACTTGATGACCATGTAAAAATGTGGGTCCCGTGGCCAAACCAGTTGAGAACCACTGATTTAGTGTGAAGTTCTAGTGTATAGTTCATCATTTGACTCCAATTGCTGTGCTTTATTGATAATAAATGAATCTCCAATAACTTTGACAATAGTGCAGAGCTCACCAGCACAGATACGCTATCATGTGTCTGGACGTTTACTGTGCACAGCCTTTTCTCTATTAGCAGCTCCAGTCCTGCCAAAAACAATGATGTCAGCGCCGTTGCCATGGAGCGCTGACAGACGAGCTGAAACATGCCAGTCGGGAAAATAGGCCGCTTGTTTTGGGAAGTACCTCCGAGCTTTATCATTGGTTTACTCCAGTGAATGTATGCATGAGTTATTTTCTGAGGCTCCAGTGTGAGAGAGGACACCTGGTTGGCTTATTTCTCTTTTTTAACCATCTCTATTTATCATTTTATTCTGTAAATAACTGTGAAACCAGGTTTGGCGTAATAAATGGCTCTTATAAAGTTTCCCAGGCTTAGTGAAGCTCATCCCCAAGTGGAAAGTCCCATTGGAGAGTGCGTGCCAGTTGTAATTTTCCGGCCTAACTCCTACACAGTGGCTTGTAAATGTACCCGCTGCCCTTGTACAGTAGCTCATATGACCGAGTACTCGGAGGAATCTTTTAGCACTGTGTTGTAATGACACTTCAAGAGGCTTATTGCATTTACTGTGCTCGTATGTAGTAGATAAGAGGTTTGTAGTGCAGTCTGATGACCCGTGGAAACAACTGTTTGATTGCAGACATGAGGCAAGGATTGAAGGATTTTACAACACCGCAAAAAACTCGTGTCCTGTTTAGAGTTTGTCCTGTTTCTAGTCCAAATGTCTTAAAATTGTTAAATCAAGAAGCATTTTCTAGACAAGTAAACACATATTGGTTTGTTTTCAGAAATAATAAGGCACAATTAAGTGAATTTTTCTTAAAAATAATCAAATTAGTATGCCAGTGGGGTCAGTGAAATAATCTTCTTTAAAAGTGAAAGCAGAGATTATATTATTTACCACATTGGCAGATTTATTTGCTTGTTTTAAGGAAGAAAAACCCTTGATTTCTGACATGATGTCTGAAAACCAGCATTTTTAGACTTTTGCACTAGAAACAAGACAACTTTATGTAAGAAGGGTATTGTTTTCTGCAGAGAATGCAGCTATTGAGGCTTTGTCTTGAGGTTTTAAATGGATTATTCACCCAGAAATGAAAATTGTCATTATTTATTATTTTTGAGCAATTCCAGCGTTATAGATGTGACATTTGCAGTAAAAACTCAAAGAATAAATTCACATAGAAAGTATATTTTAACATTATATTGAAATGTCTGTTTATATTTTCCATAACAGCTGTCCACAGAGTTGTGGGAGCAGAAAAATATCAATCTGTAAACATCTGTTTTGTACTTTAAATGAGGGAAATAAACATGCGTTATGGATGTGACCTAAAAAAGTCTGCAAGTTTGCAGCATACAACATACTGTGGAGAAATTCAGTGAATTAAACTGCACAACTCAAAAGAAATGAGGATAATCAAGAGGATAAGAGTTGTTCACTATAGAACAAACACGGTTGATTTTATTTTATTTAATATTTTTGCATTTATGTGGAAAAGGTGTCATTATGGATGTGACGTCTCTCCATTATGGATGTACTGATGTCAAATTGCCACTTGTTTGACTTTGGTACATCAAATATATCAGGTTGAAAACATCGACAGAGACATTTTTGAGTATTTCTAAAGTACTGTAAAATACTTGCTTACACAAACTCTGATATTGCAATATTAAATTTTTCTGCGATTACATTAGGATATGAATACAGTTTTACAAGATGGTTTGAATAGCTCTATTTGACGGTTTTCTGGGGAGTCTGACAGCATTCAGGTACAGAAATTGAATAATCAAAATGCAAAAAATACTTTTCTTGTTCTCGTTTCTAGACTAAGATATTTGAAGTAAAATATTGTTTTGATTTCAGCTTTAGAAGAAATAAGGCAAAACTTAAGAGTTTTTCTTAAAACAAGCAAAATTGTCTCCCGGTGGAGTAAAATAATCTTGATTTTGCTTTAAATTGCACATATTTGGAGTAGAAACAAACTTTATTAGGCACTAAAAATTTGTTTAAATTCATCCCAAATAAGTTGTTAACCACTTAACGTAAAAAAAAGAAAGAAAAAAGTAAATCCAAGGAATCGTATTTGAATTATTAATTTTCCCCCAGTGTAAGAAACCTTTTTTTTTTATTATAAATTCTGCATAAATACAGTTATTAAATACAGTTCTGTAGCCCCCGGTCAACTATGATCCAGACTCAGCATTGCATATGTTGCGATGTGACTATTGCAAATGCACACATTGTGATATCGATGCTGAAACGATATATTGTGCAGCCCTTATTGCTGGTTATTTGCCCTTATCGACTTTCATAATATTTTACCCTACTATGCAATGGATGAAAGCAACCAGCATTCTTCAAAATATACTCTTTAGTGTTCAACAGAAGAAAACTGTGAATGTTTGAAACCACATGAGAGAGAATTAGTGTTAAAAATATCAGTATTTTGATAATTATCCATTCTGGAATATTTAAAAAGATATGGTATTGCTTTTGGTTAGTATTAAAACTGGCTTTGCTCTCTCGCATGCTCTACTCAGATTTCTAGCAGTATCAACAATGGTATTGAATATCAAAATTTTATCAAAATTAGACATTCCAGTATATCATGACAACACTAGGGAGAATAAATGATGAGTTTTAAATCCATATTGCATTCGTAGTATATTATTTTTACTAACAGTGAAGATGCAGTAAAAAGAGAGGCTAATTTCTAAGCAAGACCTGAGGTTATCATGGCTGCTTTGAATCTATAATTGGATGATTTCTATGATATGAAAGTCAACATTAAAAGGAATTGTCTGTATTGACTAGAAGCTTTCATGTGTGATGTAACGTCGAGGTCAGCTAGTGTGGGTTTGAGTGCCCTGCTCTGATATTATGAGTCAAAGATTTGAGTTTTTAATTCATTTCATTAACTGTGATACTCATGTTTACCCATTGATGAACTTATTAAACATGGGTTTGTGATATTAATTCAGAGTCTATAATGATACTATGGTCATTTCAGTGTTAATGATGTGTGAGCTGAGGTTGTGTATGTTACTCACTCTGCAAAAAAAACAACAACAAACTCTTATTCAAATGGAAATGAAGTCTATTCAGAATGCTGGCAAAAAATAACTGTGTACATTTGTTAGTCTATTAGATATTGACCTTATTCTTCATGTTCGAGCAGCGCAGCCATTGAAACCTCGAGAACCTTCCAGTCTCATTCACTTCCACTGATTTTTAGACATTAAACCTCGTTCTGCTGCTTGATGTTGCAAACTGATGTTCTCTTATTATATTCTGCATAGTCATGAACACACTCATTTGTAGAGCAAGTTGTTTATTATTCCTAGTCATTTCAACCATACACTAATTTATCAGATCAATCGCAAATCGACCTATTGCAGGACTCAAAATGCTCATTTTTACTTGGTAGCACTGCTGCTTCTAACTTTACAAATTTAAGTGCACCAGCCAAAAATTGAGCAACGTTACTACAATTTTATATTATCAGATTTATTTCATTTGAAATCAACACTAATCAATAACAAACAAATCAGCATGGAAGTCTTTTTTTCCGCTCTTTGAAAAGTGTAAATAGTGGATTAACATTCAGCACAAGATCACTAATAAGATTCTTCCGGTGGTTTTTACAACACAATCTGCCACTGTTTTCATCCTTGCATCCAAATATGACGTCATCGTGGATTTTCCGTATGTTCGCTTTGGGTGCGCGTGACATGATTTCGGCTGGCGGAGCGCAGGGTATTTTTTGAGACTCGAGCGAACAGTGCGCGGCGCCGCATCTGAGTTGAGTTGTATTTGAGTCACTTTGAAGAGATTTTGTCTGAAACAGGTACGACTGTACAGACATATTCATGAGCAGTGATCACAGAGATAACCAGATGATCAATAATTCTTGTCTAGAAAATGCAGCAGCAGTGAGAAAGGAGGAAAGTTTTTGTTAAAAGGTTTGGAAAAACCTGAGAGATGAGTTTATTAAAGCCAAAAGAGGCCAATGGAGACACAGCTACACCATTACTGAATATGTTTTTCCACCAGTCACAGGTTTAACACTGATGTATATATTACAATTGAATTTAAAACAATTTAATAGTTACACAACTATAATTAAGTAACAAATGATGTCTTTGATAACTGGACAGGAATATTTGAACCTGTCGGTTTACAACATGATGCCGTTTTTCTAGGCTTTATGGTGATAATGGTCAGGAATGTTGGATTATTATTGTCTCTTTAGCATGAGTAGAGGACAGAAACTAGCCAGACAGTAATGTGTGAATTGTGGAGCTAAATAAATAAAAAACATCTGTAATATTTAGTAAGTGTACTTTTTGCTTTTATTATTGCCATAATAAAATATATATTTGTAGAGGAACCTGTGTTCTGCTGTCATTAATATTTTAATACACTTTAATAGCTAAAACTGTCCGAGATATGAACAAAAGCGAGTGATGCATCAAAGTTTGATTAAAAAAAAATCTTGAACGGTTACAGAAATCTTTATAATCATTAAAATAATTTATTAAAATAATAAAAAATAACTAGTTTAATAAACATCAATAATGTTAATGATATGACGTAGTTCCTGAAACTTTCTACTTCTCTGTTTATCTGTCTGACTTTACGGTCAGTTTCATTTGAGCGCCCCCTGTCGCTTTAAAGAATATCACAACGGCGAACGCGGCGAGTATAAAAGCCTCGTCCCTTTCGCGAGGTGCGCGTGATGCGGCGCCAAGTATAAATCCTGCTTAAGGGTGGAGTTCGAGGCACAGGCTGGTATAAGATCCTGGCGATATGATAAACTTGGATAAAATATTGCAGTATTGTGATTACTGCTCTAAAATATGCCCCTTTTTAAATGTCTGTGTAAAACACAACACCTTTTCCCCCTAATTAAACACAATATATTTTATTTTAAGAAACATTTAGGATGTTTAGGAGCAGTAAACATGTCAGGCTGAATAATTAAAATAAATCATTGACTTCTGCTGTCTTCATTAGTGTCAGAAACACAGATTCGAACAGGCATCTTTGGAGCTCTTTCTGTTCTGTGGATCTAAAGTAAAGCCACTGCACTGTTCAGCTCTACAGCATGCTGGACGTTGGTTTATAAGCCAGTGGTTTTCCAGATGTTGTGCTAATGCAGGCTCTGTTGTGTTTTGTGTAGGAGAGGCGGCTCTGAGAGGCGAGTCCAGAATGCAGTCTCTGTCGTCTGCAGTCAGCAACCACCGGACCGGCCCTCCTCCCATCAGCCCCAGCAAGAGGAAACACAGCGCGGACCAAGCAGACGACGACATCGACTGCAACAGTGAGCATGTGGCCAAGATGAGCCGCCTGTTCGCCGCACAGCTGTAAGTGGAACCAATTAACATCACGTGTCTCATTCAGGGTGCATACGACAGCTTGTGTCCTCTCCTCCAACACCCAAATCTGCTTTAGAAACTTATGCAGTCCACTTAAAGGGAGAGTTCTAGGCATAAGATTCTCATGGTATGATTATATTAGATAAAAATAATATACTATTGTGATTACTGCTCTAAAATATGCTCTTTTTAAATGTCTGGGTGTAAAAACAACAACTTTTCCCCCAATTAAACACAATATATTTTATTTTAAGAAACATTTATAATATTTTGGAGCAGTAAACGTGTCAGGATGAACAATTCAAATAAATGATTGACTTCTGCTGTCTTCATTAGTGTCAAACACAGATTTCTACAGCTTAAACAGGCGTCTTTGGAGATCTTTCTTTGAAACCGGTTATCCCATGCCTAGATTGTTCGCACAATAATGCAATTTAAAACGAATGTTTTCAAGTCATCTGCTCAGCATTAAAGAAGAATGTTTGAAGAATGTTTGAAACTGCAAACCTTTGACATCAATAGTAAGTCTTGAATTGAAGTCAATGGCAACCTTCTTCAAAATATATTCCTTTGTGTTTCTACAGAAACCAGACAGGTTTAGAAGTGGAGTAAATAAATACAATGTAAATATTGTTTATATATATATTATTGCATTTTAACTTTGTTTACCACAGCAAAAGAATAAAGTAGCTGAAAAAATAAATATAAAACAATAAGAACTTCTCAGTATTTTACATGAATATACATTAACCTTCTCATTCATCAAACACATTTCCAGCCACACTTAGTTTTTTTATATTTACTTATCAGATTTTTGTGACTGTTAACAGACAGAAGTTAAAGAGAAAATAACTGTGCAAACAGAAAAATATATGTTTATATATAACAGTACAAACTTGATAAGATAAATAATAATAAGCCACACTATAACCCTCATATTGTGCAGCACAGTATATGATGTGCATGAGCAACATATGATGTGCATTCATTTTTCAAATTAAGCATATAAACAGGTCAGCACTAAAAGTCAGCAGCATGGTGTATTAATTAAAACAATGATGATAAAAGATGAAAATAAAAGAAAGAAAGGGAAAATATATTAAACCGAACAGGCTGTGGGGTTGCACATTCTTCAGATTTGTGGTTTTATGTTGAGAGAGAGTTGTGTGCTTGTGCTATATCAGCACTAGTATTCATCTGGAAGGTACAGACAAGTTTCAGAGATTTGACACGCTCCAAAAATGGAAACCAAATTAGACATGGGACGATAAGGTATACCGCGGTTTGGAAAAGTCAAGGTTTTCATACCGCCAAAATTTTCCGCTATACCGTTATAAGGTATGAGTAAGAGTTTTTTATTTAAATTTTATTTTAAAAGAATATATTTTAGAGCAGTAATCACAATATCCTGTAACCGTGATATTTTTATCCAAGGTTATCATACCGTCAGAATTCTATACCGGCTCAAGCCTAAACCAAATGTTAGAAAATTTGATCACTGAACCCCTATGTATTTTTTAATTTAACAAAAAATAAGGCGTCTTTAATCCATTGAGTATGGGATGTAGCTTTAGGAGACTTCCACTGCAACAAAATACACTACTTAGCTAATAAAGACAGAAAAACTATTAATTCAGGAGAATAAAAAGGCAACTCGCAGTCA
Source organism: Danio albolineatus (assembly GCA_903798035.1). Taxonomy (NCBI): domain Eukaryota; kingdom Metazoa; phylum Chordata; class Actinopteri; order Cypriniformes; family Danionidae; genus Danio; species Danio albolineatus. The sequence continues at coordinate 883,566 of CAIGQQ010000641.1, forward strand.
GGGGGATGAACTCCAAACAGACCAATTTATGGATTAAAGGATCAGTTTTAATAGATTTAAATCCAGCCACAATTTAATTTAATTTGAAAGATCCCAGATACACCTTGTATATGTCCCTAAATATATAGATTTTAATATTGTCATATCTGTAGCTTTTATTTGTAACTTTTTACCTTAAACTTTTTTTCAGCCGTCCTATATTTGGTGTGCATGCATTTTTCCAGTTTAAAGAAATTAACCATTTAGCTTGAAGAATACATGTTTATAAATAAATAAATATATGAACACAAGTGGCAATTTCACATTTGTCACATCCGTAACAGAGACGACACATCCATAACGACGCTTTTTCCTCATATATGCAAAAAATGTCAAACAAAATAAAATCAATCATGTTTGTTCTTTAGAGAGACATCTTTTATCATTTTGATTATCATTATTTCTTTTGGGTTGTGCAGTTTAATTCACAGAAATTCTACAAAGTATGTTGTACACTGTAAACTTGCAGACACTTTTGGTCACATCCATAACGCATGTTTATTTACCTCATGTAAAGTATAAAAAATGTTTACAGATCGATATTTTTCTAATCCAATAACTCTGTGGTCAGTAGTTTTGGAAAATATAAATAGTTGCTTCAATATAATGTTAACATATACTTTTTATGTGAATTTATATTTTGAGTTTTACTGCAAACGTCACATGTGTAACGCTGGAATTGCTCATATATATTCATTTTTTTTATTTTACTTTATTTCTTTAAAGTAAAAGTAAAAAATAAAAACACAATCAGAGATGACAGTGGTGCGCATCTTTACTATCACCTCTCTCACTTCTCTCCAGAAGTGTCAAATAAGTTCCACCGTCCCACACACAATGCAGTAGTGTATTTTGGGGTGAACTGCCGCTTTAAATGAGGGCTGTGCAGATGGTGTTTCTGCAGAAAGAGCGTCGGGAATGTTTGGGAATGTGCTGAAGGAATTCCTGGCATTCTGGTGCAGTGAGCAGAGCACATGGGCTGTGTGTAGAGCCTGTCCGTGCCCTCGTGGCAGAGCGTTCAACATTCCCAGCATTCCTGCCCTGCTCAGAACACACAAGATGTGCTGTTCAGCAGGAAAAGACACACTGGAGCTCGGATTATTTATGACCACCAGTTTGCTTGGTAAATTAGGACCCAAGTGCAAGAGAACAACAGACGCCCTGTTAGCTAGGCGAGCGGAGGGTGATTTATTTTCAGTATAGAGCTGAATTGATTTTAGGAGATAATCTTTAACACTGTAGGCACCAATACTCACTATTAACTAGTGGCTTTATTACCTGCCTACTGGGGCTGCATGATATTGGAAAAATCTATTGCTATATGTATTTGTTCTGCGGTTATATATTGTGATATGTATATACTTTCACCAGATGACTTTAAATTAGGGCTGTCTAAGAATTAATCGTGATTAATCACATCCAAAATAAAAGTTTGTTTTGACATAATATGTGTGTGTTATATATATTTATTATGTATATGTGATAAACACATTCATAGAAGCCAAAACTATATATAAAAAAGTTACATCAAAGTAGTTACATCATATTCAATAGGGCTGTAACGATACACCAAACCCACGATTCGGTTCGTATCACGATTTTTGACCCACGATTCGATTCGTATCACGATTTTTTTCGTGAGAGGTGGGATTTTTTTTTTTACAATATTTTTTATCAAATAACATTTGACAAATCTTTATAAACTGAACACCAAAGAACAAGATTAACCATGCAAATTATTAACTATATAAATAGCCAAATATAAAATAAATAAATAGACAAAGCTATAACACTTCTGTTTTTTTGTAACAAAATACTGTTGAAAAACAAACAGAACTAAACTCCATTGTGGAGATGATTCGAGCATGTTGAAAATTCTTTTTCAATCAAGTTCTCTTACATTTAAGACATGTAAACTTTACCTGACAAATGTGGCAGCATGTGGAGGAAACACAACTAATTGATACAAAGCGCACAAGAATGAGGCTGCCAAAACGGCCAATGCAGTATGAAAAAATCGAGCGCAGAAGTCAGACGAACAGGTGCAGCCATCAATTAGTGATGCATTTAAGCGATTCACAAAATATAGGAGGGACAATGTGGTGGAACAAATGCACTGATGCAGTAACCAAGAATCTCTGCGAAAAAAATAGTGTCTTTCAATACTTTTTTCTTTTCTTTCGGAGACCTCGTAATCACACCCGACAGCTATAATGAATTGTCCGGACGTACATATTTCTCCAAAACAGCTATTCTACGAGCCTACAAACGTATCCGTGGTGAGCTGCAACAGCCCAATTCCACCACAGTCGAGTATTTTTCACTTACAACAGTTGTGGTCGAGTACAGAAATGACACTTTACATGTCGCTAACTTTCCATTTCATTGACACGGAATAGACACTGGCGTCAAAATGCCTCCAAACTGAACCTAGCTGTGCCCAACACAATTGAGAAGATGGAGAAAGCCCGCACGGACCGTGCCCTTTCTGCTGTGAACTATTCAATTCTTATTTTCCCCGGAGCGGAACACATTTTCACCGCACAGTTGGACAGGCACAAACAAAAATATAATTCATACATTTTTCTTGGACAAAATATCTTTTTGAAACGAATTTCGTTAGGTATAATTTGTATATTAATATTGATGTAGTTTTGGTTGGTCAGTTAATTACTAGATAAAAAAGAATAATGAATAACCTTTGCGGTGATGCGCTTCAAAACAAGCGCGCTAAATGCTTCAGCGCCAAAGTTGCCGTGAGATTGTGTTTGTTTGGTAAATAAAATAGCTTAAATAAAATTAAAGTTAAATATTCATAGTTTCAGAGAAGCCCATATTAAAGTCGGGACATCTGGTGAACGCCCATCCCTCTCTGTGCAGCCAGATTAACAGTGTGAGCAAAGCATCTTATATGCGGAAAAAAAATATGCTGTATTATATGCTGTCACTAGCAATTACGGCATATTGTGTGGGTCTTGTCGAGCAATTGCCATCCTTTATCTCCACAGCTGAAATGTTGCCATACTGCTGACTTATATGAAGAGGGAGGGTCCGCAATCTCTGGGTTAGTTGCCATGTTTCCTCACGTTCTTCTTCAACTAGCTCAACTTTTGCAGGGAGGCGTTACATGATTGAAAAGTTAGTCACGGGTGTGTCGCGATTCTTCCTTATCAAATCGCGACACAGGATCGTGGATCTTAGTGTCGCGATTTCGGTTTCATATCGCGTATCGTTACAGCCCTAATATTCAAATGTAAAATTTGCATCATACACATATATTTTTTATATATCTAAATATAAACCAACATTTTATGCATGTGTGTATTTATATATTCATAATAAAATATACACAGTATACACACAAATATTATGTTAAACTTTTATTTTGGATGTGATTAATCACGATTAATTTTTTGACAGCCCTACTTTAAATATCTCTATATGGAAAGAGTTTATAATTTTAGATTAATCAGGTTGATTCTGTAGGGAAGAGCATCTTCATGAAACCTAATAAACAATCCACAAGCATAGAGAAATGCAATTCAAAGAAAAATCTGCAATTGAAATACAGTGTTCGATTGTTTTACAAGTCTAACAGTATTTATGTACTGCATATGAATAATAAAAATATTTCAGTGGTGTAATTCCACATGCCTAACTGCTTTTAAAATCACCACAAGCCTCAAAAACACATGCAAATGATGCATTTTTATACAAGCTTAACATTGCATATCCTGTGACATGACTATTGCAAATGATCACACTGTAATGTCGATGCTGAAACCGTATATTGTGCAGCCCTACTGCCTACGCTCAAAAATATTATTACTGCTCGTTCAAACTACTTGATTAAAATAAGCTGAAGCAACACAATACTTGAGTTTTTCTGCAAGATTAAAAACATCTAGGCTTGTCATTTTCAAGGTTTTGTACAGCGGAGATCTACGATTATCTTTGAGCTTAAACCTCTGGTAGGAAGTTTAGCAATAGTGACTCATCTCTAGCTTGAGATTTGTGTTTGAATAATGGGTCACACTTTATAATAATGTTCATTATTCATTCATTCATTCATTAATTTTCTTGTCGACTTAGTCCCATTATTAATCCGGGGTCGCCACGGTGGAATGAACCGCCAATTTATCCAGCATTTGTTTTACGCAGCGGCGATTCTCTCAGATCGCGTCCTTGATAGTTCATATTGTGTGATTATTACATGCGTACACGAGCACCGATTCGCCTGTGATTTCAGGCATTTGTCTGCGATTTCTCATAACCTGTCAGCGAGTCAAAATCGGGGCTAAAATCATGTAGTCTGAACTCGGCATTAACGTCTGTTAATTAATCATATTGTACCAGCACACTTTTAATGTTGTGAAATGAATAACAATCTTCCTAAAATTACTTTACACTCAGCCACACAAAATAAAATCAGTTTTAGCAGGTAATTATTTTCATCAGTTTTCTTAGCCACCTAAATAATTACCATCAATCAGGGTTACCGTCTGTGCAAAGCGTTATTGTTTGCATCACTTTAATAAGCAATAATTAATTTCTGCAATAAATTTTGCATATTGACGAATACTACTAGACGTGCTGTTCAAAAGCTTATATTTGCATTGTAGTACTACATAAAACTGTTATTATAAACATAGGACATCCCAATGATGTCAGAAAATCCAGAAATCTGTAACCTGATGCTTTTTCTGCAAACAGATTTACTCGTGTCACACGACCACAGTGTACAGTAATCACCTTTTGCAGTATAATAGTTGCATTTTACAGTATGGTGGTACAATTATATTGTGATTAGACTCAATGTCAAGGGCTTCAACCTTCTGTCTGCATTTTAAACTTCATCTGAATAGATTTGCTAATGCTCTCAGATACACAAACGTTATTTGATCCTCGTCCTCATCTTGGCAACCCGTCAGAACTTGTTGCCAGATTGAAAGATTTCATTCTGCAGCTCTCAGCTTCTGGCTCTAGGGCAAACTGTACTTTCTAAGCAACTGCTCTTTTCACCAATTTTAGCTTCGTTAACACTTTGTTTGCAACGTCTTATCATATTTAATTAAATGAGAGGGTGTATCACTGAGTTCACAGCTAAAAGCAGCAGCAGGACAATAGTGCACTGTCACTTTAAGAGCTGTTACACGTTTTCATTATATAATCACATGGTGCAATAATTGTTTTTCCTCAACTTATTGTATTTTCATAATCACTGGAGGCCAAAATCGATATTAAATTGAATAATTATATATATTTATATTGATAAATTTATATATTTTAAACCTTTATATTTAACAAAACAAGCAATGAGTCATTTAACAGTCCGACTTTTGATTTATTCGTTAAAAGTTCACCCATATTCTGTGTCGTTTCTCAACAAATACAATGTTTTATGTTGGAAATACACAAATCATAAGGCCCTGCATTGGTTTGTGGTGTTTTTTTAATGCCATTTATTTTCTTAGACACACAGATATTAACATTTCATGTTTGTCAAGCATACATTTAGTCATTTAGCATTTGCTTTTTGTTCAAAGCGACTTACAATTGAGGAGGATTCAACATTTACCACTAATGCAACGTGTATAAATGCATGAATTGGCCTGTGTGTGTCTGTAATGTTGATCAGGCTGGAGGTGAAAGAGCTGCTCTGGATTGTTTTTGTTGGGAGTTTGCGGCTGAAACCGGACACCACGGGCTCAGGTTTTCCCTAAAAGAAGGGAAAGAGTGAGAGCGAGTGGGGGCTGGGAAAACTCTTCCTGATCTACTCCTCAACATAAGCTTTTGTCCAGCCATGGAAAAGTTATTTCAAACATTTCTGGCACACAGTGTTGTCAATGAGTGTTTAGAGTTATGTTCTAGGCAGATACGAGGGCTTTGCGATGTTTGCAAAAACTTACATTGCAATATTTCTGCGATTTATATATGGCGATTTGAATATAATTTCCTGAGATCATTTAGACAGCTCTATTTGAGAAGAATGTAAAATTAGGCATTGATCAGGAGTGTGTATGCATATAATAATAGAAATTACAAGCATGCGATGATGCGTTAGAATAAACACACACATGCAAATGGAATAGACAATGCTTTGTTTTCTAACAGTATCGAGGTACAGCAATAATCAAATGTAAAATAACACTGTATACATCATAGTCAACATTTGAAGTGGATTAAAACCACCACAAGAAATCACAGTTGTCTTGAAACTATTCAACAGCACCCGTTCTTATTTTGATCAACTTTTTTAATCCACTTCGCATTGAATACTGTGTCTTCATCGTATAAATAAATACTTCAATAAATCTTTGTTGAAGCTACACATTTTCAGATTTCTTATGCCCAAATGGTTTAAATCATAATTATAATCCCAACTTAACATTGCGGATATAGTGATGTAACTATTGCAGATACGTACATTGCAGGATTGTTGCTGAAATTATAGATTGTGCAGCCCTAGCTAGGCATGGGCCGGTATAACATTGACGGTATGATAACCTTGGATAAAAATATCACGGTTTCACGGTATGACGGTATTGTGTTTACTGCTCTGAAATATATTCTTTTTAAGTATCTGGCTGGTAAAACCAAACCTTTTTTTTCCCTTGAAAACAATATATTTTATTTTGAGAAACTAAATTAAAGTATTTTGGGGCAGTAAACATGTCAGGATGAATAATTCAAGTGAATCATTGACTTCTGCTGTCTTCATTTGTTCCAGAAACACAGATGTCTTTACAATTTACACCTAAAAAACATGTAAATAAAAAAATCGTACACATAAATTAGGAACGGTATTCCAGAATTTTTTTGCGGGATGAAAACCTTGACTTTTCCAAACCGTAGTATACCTTGAAAACGGTTATCGTGCCATGCCTAGCCCTAGCAGGCACACACAGAAATGTGCAGATTTTTTAACCATAATTGAGTATTTATACTCTACATTATTTGTGTGTCAGAGTATATTTATTCAGTTTTTATATTAATTTCACTATTATTACATTGACTAATGTACAAACGTTTACGTATTCTCAGTGAATGTAGACGGTATATTTTGCTGCATTTAATCAAAGCAGTGTTAATCGGTTATAAACATTTGGTCATTAAATTAGTTATATTCATTAAAATAAGAGTTTGGTCTCTGAACATCTTAGAAATGGAAAGATTAATATATTTAAATTAATTCAAGTTATTGCATTTTTGTCCTGATTATTACAGTTTTATTTTAATATTTTCCCCCAACATATTAATTATGGACCCAGCACATACAGTGCATAGGCCCTATTGGAATTGCTCCATTTCTTCTTCTTCTTCTTTAGAATGAATTGCATTTTTAAGCGTCTAAACATGATTAAACTTACAAAACTTTACACACTTCAGCTTTTATTATTAATTTCCACTGTTCTCTGTCATTCTAAAGCCACTGGGTGGTGGTGAGTCCGGGTGCGAGGTCCCTTTCAATGCTGCTTGCAGCTTTAATTTGGATGTAGTAATTTTTGTACTGTAATCTAGTGCACATGCACAATTATATTACTCTAAAGCGTCCTCGTGAAAAATATGAACGTAAATGAGAGCTCAGTGAGGGGTCAACTCATTAATGAACGCTGTATATGGTTTATTTACAACACAGTAAATAACACACTGATAGTTTCTTTTATTTTAGTAGATCTGTTTTATGAGAGACTTGCATTGTTAAATAAGTGGATCTAATTGAATTTGCATTGTAAAGTTAAAAGTTATTATTATTATTATTAAAAAATTATAATTATTATTTTTTAATTAATGTTAAGTTTTTAGTTATTATGCTTTCTGAAATCATTTATTTACTAAGTTTTGCACACAAATAGCAAACAAATCCTTAAATAAAAGTAAAGTCATTGTTTTTACTATACTATTACTGTACTGCCAAAATCATTCCACATAATTTGATTATTTCTTTCATGATTTTTAAATGACAATACTTTAGTTTGTGCAGAAATGTCAAATAAAGTCCTCAGATTGTGTCTTCCTCTAGTTATAGATCATGCTTGTTTTAATCAGTAGTGTTTTCATATGTACTTTGTCCGTGTGTTTGTTATTGTATGTTTCAGTCTGCTCTTCTCTGTCAGTGCCAGACTAAACAGTTTGAACACAGAGAGATAAGACCGTTCATTAGCAGCAGTGAATCAACCCACGGAAGACTCATAAACGCAGAAACTCGGGCAGACATATTGTTGTGGAGTGGGCTTGGAGTCAGGGTGGGGGCCATTTTCTCATTTTCTCTGCTGCCATGAAAACAAAGGGCCTCTTATCCGGTCAGCCCACTGCTTGCACTGGCCTGTCCCACTGGAGACGCCAAAATAAGAGTCCCTCAAGTGCACAAAATAACATCTTCAAAAGTGTCCATGTTTCATTAACTTAGATTATAAATGCAGTTTATATTATATATGCAAACTCCATACTTTAATTATATTGATGTGCTCCTGTATAGATGTGTGCAAGAAATGTAGGGCTGTGCAGTATATCAGAATTATCATGAAATTGCAAATGTGTGTATGGCAATATGCGTACTACTAACAACTACTACTAGCTACTAATTAATACAACTACTACTAACTACTAACTTCTAGTACTATTTAATGCTATTAGGGGTTGCACCGACTTGTTGACTGATCAACTTTTATGCACTGATGTGACTCTTTTTGATAGACGTTGACTAGTCGCTCTGCGCAGATCTTGTGGTTTCTTTCTTTTCTTTTTTTCCTTTTTTTTCCTTTTCTTTCTTTCTTTCTTTCTTTCTTTCTTTCTTTCTTTCTTTCTTTCTTTCTTTCTTTCTTTCTTTCTTTCTTTCTTTCTTTCCTTTTTCTTTCTTTCTTTCTTTCTTTCTTTC